>JADRCD010138593.1:0-11348 GCA_019843815.1 Montemys delectorum | reverse complement strand
TAGGATATGTTGGTAATATTAATTTTCATATTAAGATATTAAGAAAAGGTAATTGTCACTTCCTGTTGTTTTTGTTGTATGGGGTGAAATTAGATTTGTGTGGATTTGTTGAAAGATTACTTTCTTGCTTCTTCTAGGGTGTAGTTTTGCTCCTTATGTTGATATTTTCCATCTATTATCCTTTGTAGGGCTGGATTTGTGGAAAGATATTGTGTAAATTTTGTTTTGTCATAGAATATCTTGTTTTCTCCTTCTATGGTAATTAAGAGTTTTGCTGGGTATAGTAGCCTGGACTGGCATTTGTGTTCTTGTAGGGTCTGTATGACATCTGTCCAGGATCTTCTAGCTTTCATAGTCTCTGGTGAGAAGTCTGCCGTAATTCTGATAGGCCTGCGTTTATATGTTACTTGTCTTTTTTCCCTTACTGCTTTTAAAATTCTTTCTTTGTTTAGTGCATTTGGTGTTTTGATTATTATGTGGTAGGAGGAATTTCTTTTCTGGTCCAGTCTATTTGGAGTTCTGTAGGCTTCTTGTATGTTCATGGACATCTCTTTCTTTAGGTTAGGGAAGTTTTCTTCTACAACTTTGTTAAAGATATTTACTGGCCCATTACATTGGGAGTCTTCACTCTCTTCTATACCTATTATCCTTAGGTTTGGTCTTCTCATTGCATCCTGGATTTCCTGGATGTTTTGGGTTAGGAGCTTTTTGCTTTTTGCATTTTCTTTGATTGTTGTGTTAATGTTTTCTATGGTGTCTTCTGCCCCTAAGATTCTCTCTTCTATCTCTTGTATTCTGTTGGTGATGCTTACATCTATGACTCCTGATTTCTTTCCTAGGTTTTGTATCTTCAGGGTTTTCTCTCTTTCTGGTTTCTTTATTGTTTCTATTTCTATTTTTAGATTCTGGATGATTTTGCTCATTTCCTTCACCTGTTTGATTGTGTTTTCCTTTAGTTCTTTAAGGAGTTTTTGTGTTTCCTCTTTAAGAGCTTCTAGCTCTTTACCTGTGTTCTCCTTTATTTCTTTGAGGGTGCTATTTATGTCTTTCTTAAGGTCCTGTATCATCGTCATGATAAGTTATTTTATATCTGAATCTTGTACTTCCGGTGTGATGGTGTGTACAGGACTGGCTATGGTGGGAGAATTGTGTTCTGATGATGCGAAGTGACCTTGGTTTGTGTTGTTTATTTTCTTACGCTTGCCCCCCGCCATCTGGTTATCTCTAGGGCTACCTGCCCTTGCTAATTCTGACTGGAGTCAGTCCTTCCTGTGATCCTGGTTGTATCAGAACTCCTTAGACTCAGGCAGTCTCTGTGACCCTGTGATTTTGGGATCCTGTGAACTTGGGCTTGTTAGAGCACCTGGGAGTGCAGCAGTTTCCTCTGGGTGTTGTTGGACTGGCTGCAGAGCTTGTGCCCAAGGTCCATTCAGGACACCAGCCCAGAGAGACCAGAAGGCATCATGCAGTTTTTAATCACTCCTACTTTGTAGTTCAGCTTGAAGTCAGAGATAGTGATTCCCCCAGAAGATCATTTATTGTTGAGAATTTTTTTGGCTATCTTGAGTTTTTTGTTTTTCCATATGAAGTTGAGAATTGTTCCTTCAAGATCTGTGATGAGGTGTGTTGGAATTTTGATGGGGGATTAGATGAAAACTATAGATTGCATTTGGTAAAATTGCCATTTTCACTATGTTAATCCTACCAACCCATGTGCATGGGAGATATTTCTATCTTCTGAGGTCTTCAATTTCTTTCTTCTAGGATTTGAAGTTCTTGTCATACAGATCTTTCAAGTTGCTTGTTAAGAGTTATACCAAGGTATTTTATACTACTTGTAGCTATTGTGAAGGGAGTTGTTACCCTAATATCTTTCTCAGTCTGTTTATCATTTTATAAAGGAAGGTTCCTGATTTGTTTGAGTTAATTTTATATCCTGTCACTTTGCTGAAGTTTCTTATGAGCCATAGGTATTCTCTGGTAGAATTTTGGGTGTCGTTTATGTATGCTATCATATTACCATATCAAATAGCAATATCTTGACTTCTTCCTTTCCAATTTGTATCCCCTTGATCTCCTTTTGTTTAATTGCTCTTGCTAGAACTTCAAGTACTATATTTAGTGGGTAGGGAGATAATGGATAACCTTGTCTTATCCCAGATTTTAATGAGATTGCTTCTACTTTCTCTCCATTTAATTTGATGTTGGCAGTTGGATTTCTATATATTGTTTTTATTATGTTTAGGTGTGTGCCATGAATTCCAGATCTGTCCAAGACTTTTAACCTGAAGAGGTGTTATATTTTGTCGAAGGCTTTTTCAGCATCTAACAAGATAATCATATGGTTTTTTTCTTAAGTTTGTTTGTTTATATAGTGGATTACATTGATGGATTTTCATATGTGAAACATTCCTTCATCCCTAGGAGAGAAGCCTACTTGATCATGATGAATGATCATTTTTGATGTGTTCTTGGAATCAGTTTTTTGAGATTTTTATTTAGTATTTTTGCATTGATATTCATAAGGGAAATTGGTCTGAAGTTCTCTTTCTTTGTTTTATCTTTGTGTAGTTTAGGTATCAGAGTAACTGTGGCTTCATAGAATGAATTAGGCAGTGTTCTTTCTGTTTCTTTTTGGGGGAATAGTTTCAGGAGTATTGTCATAGGCTCTTCTTTGAATGTCTGGTAGATTTCTGGACTAAAACCATCTGGCCCTGGGCCATTTTTGGTTGGAAGGTTTTTAATGGCTGTTTGTATTTCCTTGGGGGATATAGGACTTTTTAGATAATTTATTTGATCTTGATTTAACTTTGGTATGTAGTATCTGTCTAGAAAATAATCCATTTCATCTAAATTTTCCAGTTTTGTAGCATACAGGCTTTTGTAGTGGGTTTTGATGATTGTTTTGAATTTTCCTCAATTTCTGTTGTTATGTCTCCCTTTTCACTTTTGATTGTGTTAATTTGGATACTATCTCTGTGCCCTTTCCTTAGTTTGGCTAAGGGTTTATCTTGTTGGTTTTCTCAAAGAACCAGCTCCTAGATTTGTTGATTCTTTGTATTGATCTCTTTGTTTCTAACTGATTGATTTCAACCCAGAGTTTAACTATTTCCTGCCCTCTACTCATCTTGGGTATGTTTGCTTCTTTCTGTTCTAGAGCTTTCAGGTGTACTGTTAAGTTGCTTATATGGGATCTCTCCAATTTCTTTATGAAGGCATTTAGTGCTATGAATTTTCCTCTTAACACTGCTTTCATTGTGTCCCATAAATTTGGGTATAATGTGTCTTTTTTTCATTGAATTCTAGAAAGTCTTTGATTTCTTTATTTCTTCCCTGACCAAGTTATCATTCAGCAGAGTTGTTCAGTTTCCATTAGTATATGGGCTTCCAGTTGTTTTTGTTGTTATTGAAATCTAGCCTTATTCTGTCGTGATCTGATAGAATCCATGGGATTCTTTCAATCTCCTTTTGTCTGTTGAATCCTGTTTTATACCTAATTATTTAGTCAGTTTCAGAAATGGTCCTACGAGGTTCCAAGAAGAAGGTATATTCTCTTGTTTTGCGGTGAAATGCTCTGTACATATCTGTTAAATCCACTTGATTCATAACTTCTATTAGTTTCACTGTGTCTCTGCTTAGTTTCTGTTTCAGTGAACTGTTCATTGGTGAGAGTGGGGTATTGAAGTCTCCCACTAGTGTTGTGTGAGGTTCAATGTGTGTTTTGAGCTTTAGTAAAGTTTATTTTATAAATGTTGGTGCCCTTGCATTTGGGCCATAGATGTTCAGAATAGAAACTTCCTCTTGGTGGATTTTTCCTTTGATTAAAGGATTTTTCCTTCACCATCTCATTTGATAACTTTTGGTTGAGAATCTATTCTATTGGATATTAGAATGGCAACTCCAGCTTGTTTCTTGAGATCATTTGCTTGGAAAATGTTTTCCAGCCTTTTACGCTGAGATAGTATCTGTCTTTGTCACTGAGGTGTGTTTCTTGTATGCAGCAAAATGATGAATCCTGTTCATGTATTCAGTTTGTTAGCCTGTGTCTTTTTATTGGGGAATTAAGTACATTGATGTTGAGAGATATTAAAGACAGATGTTTGTTAGTTCCTATTATTTTTGTTGCTGTAGATGGTATTATGTGTATATGATTCTCTTCTTTTGGGTTTGTCGCAAACTGTTTAGTTTCTTGTGTTTTCTTGGATATAGTTACCCTCCTTGTATTGGAGATTTCATTCCAGTATCCCCTGTACATCTGGATTAGTAGGAAGATATTTAAATTTGGTTTTGTCATGGAATATCTTGGTTTCTCCATCTATGATGACTGAGAATGTTGCTGGTTATAGTACCCTGGGCTGGTGTTTGGGTTCTCTTATGGTCTGGATGACATCTATCCAGGATATTTTGGTTTTCTGAGTCTCTGTTGAGAAGTCTGGTATAATTCTGACAGGTCTACCTTTATATAGTAGTTGGTCTTTTTTCCTTTACAGCTTTTAATATTCTTTCTTTGTGCTGTGCATTTATTGTTTTGATTGTAATGTAATGAGAGGATTTTTCTGGTCCAATCTATTTGCTGTTGGCAAATAGGCTTCTTATACATTTATGGCCTTCTCTTTTCTTAGGTTAGGGAACTTTTCTTCTGTGATTTCGTTGAAGATGTATTCTAGCTCTTTGAACTGGGAATCTTCACCCTCTGCTATTACTGTTATTCTTAGGTTTAATCTTTTTATTGTGTCCTGAATTTCCTGATATTTTAGGTTAGGATATTTTTATACTTTGAATTTTCTTTGACCAATGTGTCAATATTTTCTATGGTATCTTCTATACCTGATATTCTTTATTCTATCTCCTGTATTCTGTTAGTAATGTTTGCATCAGTAGCTCCTTACCTCTTTCCTAAGTTGTTCATTGTCAGGGTTGCCTCCCTTTGTGTTTTCTTTATTGTTTCTATTCCCATTTTTAGTTCTTGGGACTGTTTTATTCAATTCCTTCACCTGCTTAATTGTATTTTCCTGTATTTCTTTAAGGGATTTATTTTTCTCTTCTTTATGGGCTTCTACCTGTTTGCCTGCATTTTCCTGTATTTCTTTAAGGAAGTTATTTATATCCTCCTTAAAGACCTCTATCATCTTCATGGGGTGGGATTTTAGGTCATTATCTTACTTTTCAGGTATGTTAGGATATCCAAGGTTTGTTGTGGTGGGAGAACTGTTCTGATGGTGCCAAATTGCATTGGGTTCTGTTGCTTATGATTTTGTGCTTGCCCCTGGCCATCTGGCTATCTCTGGTATTAACTGTTCTGGGTGTGTATGACTCAAGTCAGCCTTTTTGGAAGCACATAGAGCTCTGTGACCTGGGTTAGAACCAGTCTCCTTGGTGGCAGGCAGTGCTATCTCTGGTTAGGGTGGGCCTTCTGTGTCTCTAGTTAGAGCAGGTCTCCTGTGTCCCTGGTAACTGCTGACCTCCTGGGAGGCAGGCAGCCTGTAGAGTGTGGTAGAGTGTCGTAGAGTGTCAGGTTGCTGTTCTGGCTTGTGTGGGGAATCAGACTGGAAGGAAGGAGGAGCTGGCAGGGTTTAGCAGGGGAAGGTCCCACATCAGCTGGGTTCTGTGATTGTCCCAGCTGGCATAGGTATTTGAGTGAGATTCTTACCTGAGTTATTGGTTACTGAGGATCTCCTGGGAGGCACACATGCTGTAGTGTGTGGACCCAATTTGATTTTTATTGAGTATCTCAACATTACTTTAAAACTGTGTAGTCTACTCACCCATACAGATCTACATCTATGGCTTTACTTAACATCTGCTAACTTGTCTTTATGTAATCATTAGAGCAGTCAGCATTTCATCCAAGGAAAATAGCAGGCCCTGATGCTGTTGTAAATGAAGCCTGTAGCTTCAAACTATAAAAAGCTAGTGTATATTTTAAATTTTTATTTAATTATTTTTATGTGTATAGATGTTTGCCTGCATCCATTTATTTATGCATGTGTATCTGTGCACCTTATATGTGGCTAGTGCCTGTGAAGGCCAGAAGAGGAAACTGGATCCTGAGACTGGAGTTACAGATGACTGTTAATTGCCATAAGAATGCTAAGAATTGACCCCAGGTCCTCTGGAAGAGCAGTCAGTGAGTGTTCTTAAACTCTGGGTGCTCTCTCCAGCCCCTAGACATCTGTTAAACTATGTCTCAATTCCATTGCTCAACAAATGTCAAGGAATGTAAAACTGGATGGAAGTCAAGAAAGTTCCTTTTTATGACTTTTATTCTTTATTTTTTGTGTGGGTGGGTGTGGGTGGGTGCATGCCCCTGTGAACACATGGAGGTTTGAGAACAGCCTGCAAGAGTAGTTTCTCTCCTTTGTCTACGTGCTCTAGAGACTGAACTTGGGTCATCAGGCATGGCAGCAATCACCCTTACCTGCCTGCCAAGCTGTGTCTCAGGCTCCTTCTTATTCTTAAAGCAAGCCATGAAAACATGAATGTTGTACATGTGAGTGTGGTTCTGCACGGCGTTCAAGCCTAGCTCACCATGATTACCTCACCTCTTACCTATTCATTCTTTATGGTAGGTAAAGCTTCTTAAAGAAAAGGAAAAATAGTAAAACATTTTTATTCTTTTTAAAAGATTTAGCAGGGTCATGCATGTGCCACATTGTTTGTTGTGGAAGTCAATTTTCTTCTGCTCTTTAATTTTTTCATTTCTTTTTAATGTTGGAGACAAGATCTCTCTTGTTTGTGCAACTATCTTACACACTCAAACTTCTGACCAAGTCTGCCTCTGCCTCCCCTCACACTGTACATACTGGGATTACAAATATGTGTCACCAAGGCAGCTGCTTTCATGTGTGCTCCAAACTCAAGTGGTCAGGCTTATGTGGTATGATTTGGTTTGGGATTAGTTTTTCTTTCTTTTTGGTTTTTGTTGTTGTTTTGTTTTGTTTTGTTTCATTTTACTAGTTGAGCCTAAAGTTAAAAAGCAACTTAGCTGTGTTTCTCGTGATAATGGCTTCTGAGAGATTTCACTAAGCACTTAGGCAGTTACCGGGACACTCTCTGCACCGGTAAGTAAGAGGACAAACCAGGCATTGTGACCCAATCCCAGCAGGAAGATCAAGAATTCAAGTCATTCTCAGCTGTGTAGCATGTTTGACTTCAGATTGAGTTACATAAGGCCCTGGTTTAAAAATCAGGCAAGAAATGGGGAGAGACAGGAAGGTACAAGTAGGCAGGGATGTCAGGTCTTTAAATGAGAAAATACGTCTCAACCTCATCCTGTTCAACTCACTCACTCATCTTTGCTGTTTGACAGGCTTGAACAAAACTCACTGAAAACTAATGAATTTATAAATACTTATGAGTGCTGTTATAGTATCTTAAAATCCCTAAGAGCCCTTCCTAGGACAAGCATACTTAGTCATTTTGTTTACAGTGTAAATTTACCTAGCAAACTCTTTCAGTAATTCACAGGTAAGTTTCAAAACACATATTTTTTTTCTTTTGCTGTGCAGTGTGCAAACTTGACCATGAACAAGATGGGATATGATTAATATCTTTCCATATAAAATAAAGCCTCAGAAAGCCAGCTGTTTCTATTTTTGTTATTTTTCAGGGCCTTACTTCATTAAGAAAAATAATTGGAATAAAGTTACATATTTTAAAAAAATGATAATCCATCATTTTAACAGGTTTATCCTTTTTTAGACCTCAGACAAAAGCTTGAGAACAAAAAAATATATATACATTCATTTGACACTCTTTGAGAAAGTAATCTGGGGAACTCAATTTTGAAAAGGTATTAGATGGCTGAATGCAGATGCACACCTGTCATCTAAGGTGAGGCTGGAAGACACTGAGTTCAAACATAACCTGGGAACACACAGTAAGACTCTGTCTCTCAAAATAAATTTGAAAATATGCTCCAAGATAAGTAGGTCATTTGTTAGTAGGAATTATGACAGGGGCTAGCAGAAGTTATACTGCTTTGTCTGAAATAGACCCATTACAGTCTAAGGTTTTGTAATGTGGATGAGGAAGCCTCATATGGAATGTGACAGTCCGTCAGAAGTCATGTCATATTTGCCTGCTGGCCAATTTCAAAGGCTTGGCTGCAGAAATGTATGAAATCTGATTGAAAATTGCCTTTCTTTTTTTTTCTAAAGTGGCCAAGACAATGCTACCCCCTTGTTTTCTTGATGCCTTACAAGTATTGACTTCAGGAGCATCACTGCTGGGGAAAGCTGTTCTATGAGCAGTTCTGGGGTGACTCCGTTTCCTTTGTCTCTGTTACATTTGCTATACACAGCTTCTGGGTCAGAGAGCACAAAGATTGGGAACCTTGCAGTAGCCAGGCAGCAAGAATAAACAGAGAAGGAGTCCAGGGAGAACTGACAATGTCTCTGGAAACCATGGACTGGTGAGTGGAGGAAGGGAAGAGGAAGAAGAAGAGAGTGTTGTCCACCTATGGCCCAGGCTGGTGTAGAGAGCAGCAGAGACTGACTAGTGGACACAAGTAGAACTAGTGAGGCTTCTGTCTTGGGGTTTTCATTGCTGTGAAGAGACACCATGACCACAGCAACTCTTATAAAGGACAACATTTAATAGGGGCTGGCTTACAGTTCAGAGGCTTAGTCCATTGTCATGGCATGAAGCATAGAGGCATGCAGGCAGACAGAGCTGGAGAGATAGCTGAGAGCGTCACATCCAGACATTCAAGCCTCAAGAGAGAGTGACACTGGACATGAGTTAAGCATCTGAGACGGCAAAGCCCAACCCCCATGACACACTTCCTCCAACAAGGCCATGCCTTCTAACAGTGCCACTCCTTATTGGCCTATAGGGCCATCTTCATTCAAACCACCTCAGCTTCTTACGTCAGTGCTCACTGAGGCCTGCATGTTTTCCTTAGCTCTTATTTTATTGTTTTGCTTTCATGCACTCTTACCACCTAAACCATCATCTGAGGAAATCTCAAGATGAGTCTGCTTGTTCCTTAAAGCTCAAAAGAAGCCTAGCTGTTTCACATCAAACTAAAAGGGAGAGCCAAAGACTATGATAAGCATCTGAAGGTGTATCTCCGTGGCCAGAAGTCCTGCCTGTCATGCAGGAAACCCTGGGTTCAATCCTCAACACTATCTAGACTAAACATGGTGACACTTACCTGTCCAATCAGCACTTAACAGCTAGTCAAAAAAGAATCAGAAGTTCAAGGTCATGCTTGGCTTCTTCAGAGAGAGTTCAAGGCTAGCCTTGGCTACTAGAGAGCCTCTCTCAAAATAAAATAAATATGGTGGTGGGTGGAGCTAGAGAGATCTCTTATCAAGTAAGACCAATTGCTACTCTCTCAGATGAGTGGAGTTTGGTTCTTGGGGCCCAGGTAAGGCTGCTCAGAGCCACCTATAACTTCAGCTCCGTGGATCCACTACTTCTGACCTCTGAGGTCAACTGTACTCATGTCCAACATACCCCTACCCAGACACATGCATACACAGACTTAAAAATAATACATTATTAACAATAACAAACAATTAATTGGTCAGGCAGTGATGCAGGTGGATAACACTCTCTTCTTCGTCTTCTCTTCCTCCACTCACCAGTCCAGGGTTTCCAGAGACATTGCAACACTGGGGAGGCAGAGGCAGGCAGATTGCTGAGTTCAAGGCCAGCCTGGTCTACAGAGTGAGTTTCAGGACAGCCAGGGCTACACAGAGAAACCCTGTCTCGAAAAAAAAAAAGTAATTAATTAGTTAAAATAAATAATTTAAAATAAGTATTTTTCAAAAAAGATATTTCTCTGGCTTGAGAACTGAAGTAAAAATGAACAAGCCAAAGAAGAAAGAACTTGTTGATGTTGACACAGTTGCATAAATTACTCTCTTTCCTGTTACTGGTTATTAATTTTAATGCCCTGTTTTCTGGCTTTCCTGTTTCTGTCCTGTCTATGTAGCAGACACTGTTTTGAGCCAAACCAGCACCATTCTGCCTGGCCTGACTCCACTTGGAGAGCTAATTGGTTTTAGTTTACTTTAGGTTTTTTTTGTTTTGTTTTGTTTTGTTTTGTTTTGTTTTGTTTTTTTACTTTAAAGACAAAGTCTCATTATATTGTCCTAGCTGGCCTGAAACCTGTTGTGTAGACAAGGCTGGCCTTGAATAGGAAGCTGAATTCCCATCTCAGCCTACTGAATGCTGGGACTGTAGGTATGTACCATCACCCCAGACCTGAAGTAAATTTCTGACTTTCTACCCACTCTTGCTGACTTGAGAAGTCTCTGGTGCATTTATTTCCAGTGTCTGCCTTCCTCATGTTTGAACTGCCCGGATACATAACAGCTATTCAGAAACAACAGCAACAAGTCATACATTCGTTGTGCATGATATGTTACTAAAATACTTTAAATATTAACTCAATATACAGTTTAATATTTTGCCAGAAATAAGTTGTAAATAATACTAGTTCAGCAAGGATTTATTACATTCCTTTAACACAGGGTTAAAAAAAACTATTTATAAAATTTAAATTTGTTTTTAAATAACTTTTAACTTCATTTCAGCTTAAGACATTTTCTAAAACATCTTTTTAGTGAAACAACATCAGTTAAATATACACATACTGTTTCCCTATTGGTCTGGACACATGAGCTATTTATATCTGTTTTCTACAAACAATGCTACAGTAAATATTTGTGTGCACAATAGGTTTTTTCATTGTATTATGTGTGTGTGTTTGTATGTGGGAGGAGAACCTTGGTTGCTCATACAGTGGACCCAGGTTCAATTCCCAGCACCTACATGGCAGCTCACAACTTGTTACTCCAGTGCCTGAGCATCCAACATTCTCTTCTTGCCTCTACAGAAACTAGGTACACACACACACACACACACACACACACACAGAGAGAGAGAGAGAGAGAGAGAGAGAGAGAGAGAGAGAGAGAGAACACTTTCATGCATACAAGAAAATATGCATACACATAAATCTTTTTTATAAAGCTATGTGTATGTGAAGTAGTATCTCATTGTGTTTACAGACATTTTTATTTTTTCCTATCTTTATTAGATATTTTCTTTATTCACATTTCAAATGTTCTTCTCTTTCCTGGTTTCCCCTCTGATACCACCTATTCCCTCCCCCCATGCCCTGCTCATCAACCCACCCTCTCCCACTTCCTGGCCCTAGCATTCCACTACACTGGGGCATAGAGCCTTCACAGGACTCTCCTCCCATTGACGACTGACTAGGCCATCCTTTGCTACATATGTAGCTGGAGCCATGAGTCCCACCATGTGTACTCTTTGGTTGGTGGTTTAGTCCCAGGGAGCTTTGGTGGTACTGGTTAGTTCATATTGTTGAT
>JADRCD010138592.1:0-22002 GCA_019843815.1 Montemys delectorum | reverse complement strand
ACACACACACACACACACACACACACACACACACACACACACATACACACCATATTTTTTTAAAGACAGAATGATGCGGAGATGGAAAGGTTAGGGGAATCAAGGAGAAAGGTGTTTACCAGCATTGAGGATTGTTTTCTGGCATTGTGCAGTGTACACAGTTATTATGGAATAATTATTGCCAGGCATTTGTTTTCCAGCACTTTTAATATGCTTTATCTGAAGCTCTATCCCAATAATCCTGATTGGTATTCCACAATCCCTCCTGGATCTTTCCTCTTGGAGGGCTTGATGATTCCACAATACTAAAGAACTGCAAAGTGGAATCTCCATAGTGATTTGGGTACTGGAATCTAATATACATGTTGTTATTTTGTTGTTGTTAGTACATTTTCACTGGTACTCTAGTAAAGAAGAAAAATGTATGTAGACACAAACGTGTTAGGAGAAGCGGCAAAAGGAATACATGCACATTGGCATTATCATTCTCAGTAAATAATAGATCATCGGCAGAAATCAAAATAAAAATAAAAACCAAAGGAAACTGGTGATGATTTGAAAAAGTTCTGGGAAATAAGAAAAATGAACTTCAATGGCACAGATGAAATATAAGACTGGCACCAAGCAATAAAGAAAAGGACCTTGATCCCTGTTTTGTTTGGTTTGTATGTAGTCCTGAGAAATGAATGCACCCAGAGACTCAGTCACACCAGTCAACTGTTTATCTCAAAGCTACTCTCTGTTTCAGAACTTGCTTTGAGATATAGCCTTGCACTGGGTTTTAAATTCTTGCCAAAATTGCTTATGAATCCGGATATTAGCTTGATCTCAGAGATGGCTCGGCTGATCTAGGATCTGTCTTTTGATGTATGAGTACGGTAAGGCAGTAAAAGCAAGGTTTATGGGTATAGACAACAGAATTGTTTAAGGAACAAGAGCCTTGATCACCAAATAACAGCAGGTCTTTTCAATTGAGTTAAACAAGAGTTATAGGAGTGGGTATCAATCAGTAGAGGCAATGGGTGCTGGAAAGACAGGAGGCTGATATAGAAATTGAGAAAAAGCATAGAGCTTTTTGGAAATGAAGATCCTGACATATAAGAAGTACCTGATTTGGCATGAGGGCGATGATCAAGAAGAAATGGAGGAAAGCTCAATTGCTTTAACAGCCCTAAGGAAACTAGACAATAATTTGAGCAAGGGGTGCACAAACCATTCAGAACATCTTAAAAGGCCCCAATCCAAACTCAATCATGATAAATCTTGGCCAAAGACCTGTCATCATAGTAGAATCACTCACCTATAATCGAACCACTTATTGCAAGTTCTATAAAGCAGGCCCGAAAAAAGTCCGTGGTGTTTTGTATTTAGGCAATGGTTATCTGTAAATTTTTTTGAATTTTATTCCAGATGATGAAAAAGGAGTTGACAAGCAGAGGACACTTTGGTTTTCTCTTAGATAAACACAGGTGATTGAAACTCTTGGAGGGAGAATAAAGACTATAAAGAACACTGTCTTCATGAAAACCCTTTAAGTCACTTTGCATTGCTTAGGCATAAAGCTAGAGGTTTTATCTTGGGTTAAGTTACCTGGGATTACTTCATTACCATAGCTTCCTAGCTCTATACCTAAAAGCTGCTGGAACTCTCATGTTAATGGAGTTTGGAGTTTATTATGGGATCAAACATAATTTACAAATATGAAGCTCTCTAGTTGGGAATTTCCATGGCTGTGCCATCTGTTATGCTAACATCAACTTCTCATATAAAAGCCTCTTTCATTTCCTCTCCAAAACGTGTCAGAATCTAGAAAAAAAAAACCAAAAAACAAAAAACAAAAAAAACAAAAAACCCCTTTCATTCCAAGGGAAGAAGTGTCATTGGCTCTGAGGATGTAACAGGCTCAATGAGTTACAGACAACTGAATTCAACCTTGCAAAGGGGGCTACTTAGTAAGCACTGGAACCTAAAATTTTCTTAGCTTTTATATCCCAGCCTCTGTTCTATCCACCAATAAAGTCTTAAATCTGAGAGCCATGATGTGATTAGTCAGATGCAACCAGGCTTGCCTGACACTTTGCTTTGCACTAGGCTTCCTCAGCTGGGCTGAGGGTGTTTTGCCTGTTCTCCACTCTTTTGGAAAGCATCTGAAGGTCCTTGTGACTTAGGACTTGGGTTTGATGTTGGGATATGTCCTTTGCTGAAAGAGATTAACAAAAACAGAGCAATGACTATGAAAACCAACCCAAAAATTACAGGGAGAAAGAAATGTCAATTGGATAATGTATGAGATTAGGCTTCAAAATAGTTAAGTATTGTTATATGTCCAAGTCTATTAGTGTATTTTCAGTATAGAAAGTCATTACTATGGTAATTTGTCTTCTCCTAAAGATATCATGTAGAGGTTTATACATTGCATTTTCTTCCAGAAAGCTGTTCTCTCTCTCTCTCTCTCTCTCTATATATATATATATATATATATATATATATTTCATAATGCCAGAACATTAAATGTGAGTGTTATCTTTTTTGTTAATCCAGTGTAGATTGAGTAAAAGGCATTTATGCAAACCCAGCCTATAATTTAAGAAAGTTGGTACCAACAGTCTTTAAACATTATATGACATATGACCAGGAATGGGACACAGACACCAAAACTGGGTTTCCTGGGGAAAGTTACTGAATAGCTTGTGCAAAGCTGAACGGTAAAAAAACCAAAGCCAAAAGGCAATGTTGAAGTCCATGAGAAAACTGGCTTTTGTCCTGGTGGACTGGTAACTTCCTCATCATCACTCACTCTCCAGTCAGACCAAACAACCCGCAGGCTACAATGTGTAACACTCTTCCATAACTCAGTGCCTTTGACTGCGGGGCATGCTATTCTAAGATCCCTTCCACCCATTTTCAGCTTTGTGAATTTCCATGATTTCCCCATGATTCCCCTGAAACAATTCCCATGTGGAAACTCCCTTCACTTTTTTTTTGTTTCCAAAGCTCACTGTCTATACCCATATTACAACAAATATTCCATTGCTTATTGAAACTGGGACTGTCCTTGTGAAGGCAGGGACTATGGCTTCCTCGTTCTTGTATCCCTAGTATCACATACAGTGCCTGGCACTTTAGAAACAGAAAACAATGTTTGTTTGTGTTTTAATAAAGGCTGTACTTACAGCAGTGAGACCAAATGGACAACAATACTGACAAAGGAATATTATTTCGTGGTTTTATAAATTAAGAAATAAGATTTGATTATCTGTGACCTAAAATAAATAGTACCAATGATATCCAACTTAAGAGCACAAGCCATGTTAGTATATTTAAAAATGATAGCAAAATGAGTAGGCATTATTTTTCTCTGTGTGTGTTGTACTTGCATGCAACATATCGCAATACTACTTCATTGCCCCCCCCCCAATTACTTTCTGTCATTTCTCCTTTCATATCGGTGGATTCTCCTTTTCCTAAGTCCTTGGAATGTAAAATTAAAAGGAATTTCAAAAGATGGATGGCAGAAAGTGAATGGTGGCAAGTCAAATGCTTTATGGAAACGATGCGAAAAACGAGTGGCAACTTTTCTGTTTTAGAAGAGCTGATGAGCATGTGACTGGATAGTGTTTTATTAAAATGTTCATATTAGTAAGGAAACAGGAAAACACTAAAACACCATGGCTTGATGTTAAATCAGCACAAGAGCACCACCTCAAAGATAGCTACTGATGTGAATGACAGGCAGACGAGGATAAAAAGAGGACAAGGACTTCAGCTTGTGTCAAAAGGAATGGATAGCAAATGCCAGAGTGGTAGGTGACCTTGGCACATCTAAGAAATAGAAAGGTTCTCTTAATGAGGGCAAATGCTATTCTAGAGGTTGTAAACATTCAGGTTGATGTTCCAACTTGAGTTGTTATACACAAAGGTTTCCATTGCCATAGATCTTTAAGTGTTTTTCTATGTGCTGACCCCAGAACAAGAACAAGAGATGTTCCATACCGATCACAACCAGAAATACTTCTAGGAACTCATACAAGCAATTAGATAGGCTGAACAGGGATTCTAGGGCAGAAACAAAAGTGAGAGTTGTGGATGAAGACTACACTTACATGTGGGTTTAAGAACAAATGCAAATAGATTGCTGGGCGATTATGCTGGCTTAGTACGTTAGTGGCTGTAGATTCTCCTTCAAAAACCATGCCTCCAGTAGTATTGATTAGTTAGCTAAGTTTTCAGTCTCAGACATCTTTTCTCTCTTGATGAACATTTCTAAGTCCAATTAGAGAGCTTTTGGTTACTGACAAGGTATGCATGCCACTACTGCACCCAGAGGGTTATTGTGCCATGGTGGTAGCTAATGCGGTTCACAGACATTATAGCTGAGGAGGACTGCTGGCTGCATATCTCCTTTGCACCTCATGGCAACCACTACAGAAAATTACAACTAATAAAAATGCAGAGTTGTGGAGGCCAGTCCCAATGGAAACATCTAGAGAAGACACTTGCAACTAAGGCTCTGAGAGTATTGCATTAGACAGGATAGAAAGATTTTTAAGACCCAAAAGATCAGGGAATCTGATATGAGCTGGTGTCTCCCAGTAATATCAGAAGATACAATGATAATATCTTACCATGACTACCTGAACATTAGCCAAATAAAGATTACACCAATGGATATGCCAAAGTGAGTCAGAAAAAAATGCTAGGAAGCATCAACTTGACACATACACAAAGAAATTATAGATAATCGAGGGACACTGGGAGCAGGATAAGTGGTCTTCCCCATGGAAGCATATGACAAGATTGTCCAGTGATAAGTGATCATTCCTGGAAATGTCCACAAAGATATCATTATACATACCAAACAGGTTGTATTAGGAACACACACACACACACACACACACACACACATATACACACACACACACACACAGTATATGTAAATATATATGTATTACCCATACACATATACATATATATGCACATAATGACAATCAGTGAAATAAGAGGCCATGAATTTGAAGGAGTGCAGGAAGGGTATACAGAAGGGTAAAATGTTATAATCTCAAAATAAAAATTCTGATAGAATTAAAAATTCAAAAGATATGCAAATGAGGGTACTAGCAAAATGGCTCAGTAGGGAAATGAACTTGCTGTCAAGCCTGACAACTTGAGTCTCAATCCCTGGAAACTTCATGGTAAAGGGAAGGATAAACATCAGCAAGCTGTCCTCTGACTTCTACATGTGAATCATGGAGCACTCACATGTGTAAGTGCATGCACACACACACAATAATGAACGTAATTTTAAAATGTGCTCAGATCACACTAGACAGTAGAGAATAAGCATCGATCTTATAGTCAAGAACTAGCTACCTACTCTGCAACTGTTTTAATATTCTCTAGTCTTCCTTTGTACTTCCTATAGTACTTGGGGATACTAAAGTGAAACTTTAAAGTGCAAGACATATAGAAAGATGATGTGAGAAGAAAACTGGGCATGTGTTGCATAGAAATAAAGCAATATAAGTTAGATGAATCTTTACAGTGCTTTTTTTTTTCACTTATTTGTTCTTTCTCTGCATCTTTTAGAGTCAGTGACACAAGGAATAATGGATATACTGGGCTTGAATCGGAAAGCTGGCAGAATAATAGACTACACTTGGCATAAAATAAGCAAATGCTTTATTTATTTTAAAATTAAATTTATTAAATTGGTATTTCCTTTACTTAGAAGTGACTTGCAGCCAAAATTCATTCTTTAGTCCATTATAACATTCACAAATACATGAGCAGCTTCTATATGCCTCTCTTAGAGTATGCTAATGCTCTTTCTCACCAAACATTGTGAACACCATCTCAATGACAGCCACTACTTAACAGGACCCATATGCCTATATATAGGTGGCTTGATTTGATAAATCCCTGTAGCCTCCTGGATCCCATATTCACCTTTAAACCTCTACTTGATTTGCCCAATTTCCCATCTTCACTCTAGCACAAAAAAAAAAAAAAAGAAAGAAAAGAAAAAGTGAGGTGCGCTGAGAGGATTAGATCTGAAATCTCCTTAACACTGCTTCTTTTCCAGGGTCTTCTTGGGTTTCCTACCTAGATCTTTCTATCCACCTTTACACACAATTTTATGCTCATGACATACAAAGTTTGGGTAAGTTTTGAATGCCTGCCTCTTATCTAGGATTCCCTGGGCCTCTCCAGGTAGCTGACTGTACTTCTAGCACCTTTAGTAAACACTCGAGATATGAGTGAAGCCAGATGACAGTCACAAACTCAGAGCTGATCACATTTATAGTACAAGATTCTTTTATAAAAACACAATTAACATTCGATGGTGTCTTCACTTGAGAAGGAAGAAGAAACAAGATAGCAATGTCAGAGTCATAACTGATAAAGTGGAAGGCAACACAGGGCTGTGCATATTACTTGACTGCTTCGGAATCATGGCACTATGACCCCACAGAACTGTCACAGAGCCACAGAAGAGACTCAAAGGAAAGAAGTGTTCACACATTGGTCACCTTCCTCGCAGTGACCATATAAGCACTACTCCCTCTCTCATATTATGGACCTTAGAATGTTTAGATTAGATGTTTAGATTGCACATTGTTTTTAATACATGGACATTTGCTCTGAAATTTTGAGTGTTTTAATTTCTAGTTGTCTTATGACATTGTCTTCAAAGCATCATTTCTTAGATGCACACATGCACGCACACACACACACACACACACACACACACTATCTGTGCATCCTACACTTAGATGCCAGTGAGTTACAAAACTTTTAACTTGCACAAGTAAAGAGCTAAGGAAGAAAACAGAAAATCCAGAAGCAGAAAAATGAGAACTAACAGAATGGGAAGACTGGCCACTGTCAACTAACAGTACAGGATCTGCACTAGATCTCCCAGCACCCAGGAAAACTTCTGAACTGCCTTCTAAACAAGCACAAACTGCCATTTCCATCCCCTTCCATTTATGAAATTTGCTAAGACATCCAAATAAATGATTCCCTTTTCTTAATTTTCTGCAAAACAGCAGGTGGACTAGGTCTCGTTATCATTTAAATTCAGTTACAGAGAATGCTATAAGTATCTAGACTCTACATATGGTTTACAGTCTAATTTTCTGGGTATATAGTTTATCATCATCTCTCTATACTGTAACTGCAATTGCTGCCAAAACTGTCAACTGGTTATGCACAAATGTGCTGGGTTAGACATTAACTGCTTGCTGTAGCTATGTTTCCTCTTTCTTGGTATAGCTCATGTGTTAGCAGAAAACACAGGAATTGAGGAGAAGGAAGGAAAAACAGGGAGTATCTATTATTGTTAAATGTAGGAATTCTTAAGAGAGACTATACATGAGAGAATGAGAAAACTTACGTAAAATCTTTTCAGCTGTGAAAAAAATAGATGCATAAATAAAGGCCACCTGAGTTGTCTCAGTACCATCAGTGTGAATTCTACTTCCTGGTCCAAGTATTCTTTTGCTGACTCCACACACCCTTCTTTGGGTTTTGAACTGCACCAGGGCTGGACTTTAGCACAGACCAACAATAAATTTATATAAGTCTTTTAATTTCTAAGTCTTTCATGCTTCGTTTACTTCTTAAGTCTCATAAGCCTTTCTTGGATTGTTCAAACTGTTCTCCTTGCCCGGGTATTTGTAAGTTCAATCTTTTGATCGAACTAGAAGTCAGAATCAGGATTAGAAGTAGAACTGATGGTTTCTAACTGCCATTCAGAGGGACCTCAGCACAAGCCACTGCTGAGTTCAATGCTACTTGCAATTTACCAATGGCTTTAAGCCCCAATGCTTCCATTTTCTATTAAAGCATAGAATTACGTGTACTTTTAGATAAAATTCTGAGAAAAACTGAAGACGTTTTCATGATACCATAGAATGCACGTTTGCAGTAGGTCAGACACTCTACTGTACCACCTCCACAGTCTATCCTACAGAACTACTATAGTAGTTCCTCAAACTAAAGAGTTACTATTTTCATAAAGGATGTCACTAACAAAACTCTTCTTCATTGCATGGATTTTTAAAATTTACCTTTGCCTTAGATAGAATTATAATCCCGATATTGAAACCAAAGAATGGTCCCACAAAAGCTATCATTTGAAACTGGGTAAATAACACTGGTTCAATAAAACCTGAGGCAGTTCTGCTCATTGCAATAGAGAATTATCGCTTACACAAAATAGGATATGAAAAAGTAAAGGTGATGGTAGAGCTAGGAATTTAATACCACTAATTCTCTATGAGTCAATGGAAAAGTCTCTATTAGTTCATAAATGAAAACAATTTTTCATACATGAAATTTCTCTGTAATATCAGAAGTATTGTAATTCCGTAAGACTAACGTTGGTATTGGACTTATTTTGATTAACTTACTTTTTTGTCGATATTTTTTATTGGATATTTTATTTATATTTCAAATGTTTTCCCCTTTCCAGGTCTCATAGTATAATTTTGCATGTGGTTGTGATTCATCAGTCCAAGCTTTGGATTATACTCTAGTTAAGAACTCTTATTTTGCTGAGCAGTGGTGGGGCATACCTTTAATACCAGCACTTGGGAGGAAGAGGCAGGCGGATTTCTGAGTTCGAGGCCAGCCTGGTCTACAGAGTGAGTTCCAGGACAGCCAGGGCTACCTCTTATTTTATAGACTATTTATATTATCAGAAAATTTGCAGACAACAGTGTGAATTCTTTCTCTAAAATCTATCCGAATGACCCCAATGAAAAGACATGATAACACTATCATGTGACTTTTTGTTTCCATACCTACAGGTTGTGCTGTCTCCTACTGCTGAACCCCTAAGTGCATCCCACGAACATCCAAGTCATTGGAAACCTACCAGTCTGGAAAGCTTTCAGCTAGATAACCATGTGGATGGTTCACCTGTGTGAACTTCAAGAACTTCTTACTAAAATGTGTCAGGAGAAAGTATCTAAGTCTGCCAAAAATACAAAGAGCATACCTACAGAGAATAAGCACACGTCTTTAGAAGCGGGGTAAAGTGGTCTTCCAAGCAGAACAAGAAATTCT
The DNA here is from genome assembly GCA_019843815.1 of Montemys delectorum. Taxonomy (NCBI): domain Eukaryota; kingdom Metazoa; phylum Chordata; class Mammalia; order Rodentia; family Muridae; genus Montemys; species Montemys delectorum. Next base: position 12,930 of record JADRCD010138592.1, on the reverse strand, counting down.
TTAAGGCTATATCAAGGAGATCTTAATGACAGATTTCCTGTAATTCCCCATTTCAACTTATAAGATTTTGAAAGATTTCATCTTCATATTATTATTTATAATGATAAACACTGTTAAATGTGAAATCTACAACCTTGTTTAATTACTGCAGCAGAGAAATTAATTGGTTATACTTTCACTAGAACAGATCACTAAATTATTTCATGAGGGCGCTTTGCAATTTAATTTGGTTCTACTTTGGTGTGACATGGGGTGGGGGGTGAGATATTCTGGGGATCAACCCCAGGCTCCAGTATGAACAGTAGTAATTTAGGATTTAGTGAAAGTCTGAGATTTGAGGGAACTATCTACTTTCCTTCAAGTTCAATAATATCGTACTAGTTGCAACTAATACAAGCTCTTTCCAATCTAGCTTATCAAAATTGTCTTCTGCTATTAGTGAGATATTACATATTACCAATTTAGAAGGAAAAAAATCCCAGTTTTTATTTGAGAAACCAGCTATGGAAGCACTTGCTGCTGCAGAGACTCTTTCTGAAAAGTAAATGAATAAATGCCTTCTTGAAATCTTTACTTCATTAGAGAATTTAGTCTAAGTATAGATAATTTTAAATCATCCTATTAACTAAAACTGGATAATAACCTTCCTGGGAGTCCAGTGTAGGGGATTGGTAGAGAAACAACAAAATGCTAAACAAAACAAAACAAAGCAAAGAAACAATGATAAGAGTTGTACTTAACATTCTTAATTCTGGCATAGAATTTAAAAATCCATGTTGATGTACTTTAAAGGATAAATCCCTGCATTTAATTTTTATTAAATATGTTCTCACATTTAATACATTGTTTTCACATTCATATATACATACAAAAGTTGGGAGGCCTTAGAAACACGTTTATAATGTAAATATACCTTTATATAATACTGTGAAATAAAATCTGAATAAAAATTTTATTCCAACAACATTTCTCTAATTTTAACTTTGTTTATTGTTTTCAGTTTCTTTTTTTTAAATCACAGTGGAAATTAACTTATGCTTAATCATCCAGTTAGTACCTATTGTCAACTTTACCAAATGCCAAAAGTAAAATCAACTCGTTCATACACTCTATGCTCTGTTACTGTCCCACCATTCATTGCCTGATCATTTTCCTCTTTGAACGGCAACATTGTGATAAGATTGTGAAAAGGTGTAACTAACAGGTTTGTATAGATACCATTTCAAGTATTCAGAAAGCAGTACACTGTATGCATTGCACATTAAAAAACTACTGATAGTAAACCTAAGTATATGAGACTGGCTCCTGGTGGGAGTGTCACAAAGTTGTATGTCACAGTGTATGACAAGGATTTACAGCATTCTAGATTTCTCACAACTCTGCAATGTTGGTGAGTGATATTAAGTAAATATTTCATTTCTCAACTCTCAAGTGCCAAATATGGGATTTCCAACCACAAATAAATAAAGCATACACTCCGCATGTGTAGTGCAAATGCTCAGTAAACAGAGTGACACAGAATAAGCTTACAGTTGCTACTTAGTAAGTGGTTCAACAGAGAGGTCCTGAATTTTTGAAAGTTATGACTTGTCTCCCTGTTCCAAATAGATACTGTCATTGTCCCACAATGACAATGACCAAGCACAATGACCAAAAAGGCTACTGAGTTGCGCTCATGTAGTAAGGAGGGAATGGAAACTCATTTGCACAAATGGGTGGTACAACTTCTGTCATTTCAGTGTAGCATGTAAAGTTGTATTTGTTGAAAAACCTCAAAGTCCTGCAGCCAAAGAAGGTACTAAGAAGGAGAATTGCAAATGTTCTGTTTAAAAGAATGATATGTTGGCACCTATATACTATATTGTGACCCAGATAATAAAAGGAATGAAAGGTGATTATTTTAAAGTTAAAATTTTAGAAGTGATGCTTGAATATTCAAAACTCAAATTATGGAATATCCAAGTCACATAAGCATTTACACATGGCTTTGCTTCCAAGTGCTATTTAAGCAATAATCTTTAGTATTTTGAACAAAAAGTAAGAGCTTCGTTGCTCTGTCCTAATTAGAAAATTCTTCCAGAGAAAATTATTTATAGGAGAGAAATATTAGCAAAATGTCAAAACCTTTTCACTCATTTACTTCATTACATGTTTTCCTTCACAAGTATCCATAGTTGATAAGAAAAAAGCATATACAAAAGAAACAAATAAAAATGTCTACAATAAACAAAAATACAAAAATTGTGCCACCCACCTTTTCACTCTCCTCTTTACACTGAGTTTAGGAAACAGTCTTTGAAATACTGTTACAAGCTAAATACAAATAGAAGCTAAAACTCAATGACATAGGAAACATAAACACATCTTATCAAGAGAAAAATACTATCTTTCACCTGCAATACATACATAACATTTAAAACTAAGGTCTGACACAATTACTTAATTGGTTTAAATAATTAAGGCTTCTAAATGGTTCACTGCCAACTTTCTGCATCAGTATTAGAATAAAATACATTTTTGCATTTAGGGTTGTGTTCTTTTCAGACATTTTATCCATGGAATTTCATTAATAAGATCTGATGAGGGTATGTTAGGATCATTTGCGGACATTTACTTTTAGTAGCTGTTAGACTAAAGAATAGCACTATAAACTTGATCCCATCGCCTGGGCTGTTGGCTCATTTTACCTTCTTTTCATGTTTAATATGACCATTTCCTTTGTATTTGCCATTGGGGATTCCATTTTGGTAATGTCCATTAACTGTGCTATGCTTATTTCTAGACCATAGACTTTTGATTTTTCTATAGATAAATTTTGTCACATAGGACAATATGAAGTAGAGCAAGACAGCACCAAGCAGAAGCACAAAGGCAATATCCAGTAGAAAGTACTGACAGAAAGAGATCTGATGGACCGCTGAACGGAGGTGATGGGCTCCATCATGGCGAAGAATGTAGTCTATCCAATAGGTAGTCCGATTGACAGGATGGCCGGGTTGATCCTTATGAATTTCTGACAACTTCTGCGCCCTCTGCCGATAACTGCAGTGGGGACAAACATGATATGATCATATATACACAGGTTCTGTACTGATAGATATCCCAATTTATAAATCTGAAAATGGCTAATATTCTTCTTTAAGCATGTACGTGTGCTCTAGGCAATGGGTTAAATGCTCTAAATACAACATCTCCATATATTTCAAGCTGGTGAGAACAAGCCAACCTAGCAACATGAAATCGTTCCACAGATGGGAGGCAGATTTATAGTTTCTGACCTCAGCCCTTCCCACACGACATTACACACTCTGCCCATCAGAGGCCTCTAAAAACTGTTAAGCAAAGTGTCTTTTCAGAAAAGGGATACTTTAAAATTCTGCAAAAAGGAGAGAGAAAAGCAGGAACATTTTTCCTACCAGTTCTTTAAAAAGTAGTTGTTATTCAGCTCTTTAACTTAAAACCATAATAATCGATGGGAATGTTATTTTATACAGAAGAAACGGGGTTGAGGTGCATGATGATAGGATGTATGTAGTACAGTCGAATGTTAGCAAGCATGTACATGATTATAAACCCTTTGTTGCATGGCTGATTAAAAAGAAAGACAGGTAAAGTGACATATAGAATATAAACATTTAATTTTAACTTAAAAATGCATGAAATTTCCAAATAATTTAAAATGATATGTTAGAGAATTTTTTAAAATGCATAACTGAACTAACTGATCATTTGTGACACAATCTGACAGATGTCTATGCTCTACTGCTTAGACCAAAGAAATAAGTTCTACTTCAAGAAAATGAAAATATCACAGAAGATATGACTCTTACATGGAGTCCTACCAAGGAAGGAAATCCTATGCACATGTGAAACCCTGGCATGCTAAAGGAAGTACGCGAAGACCTGGACAGCAGGGAGAGGAGGTACATTCCAAGAGTAAACTCATTTACAAGCAGTGTGCAGTACGAGGACAAACTGCTCAAGGCTATCCTTAATATCCTTAACAACATATTATGAGCTTCCATCATAGAACCAAACAGGCACTATCATAGAAATAGCTAGTTTACCAAAGAAGAAGATATTATGGTAAGAGATGCATGACAAAGACCACAAGAGTGGGAAAAATGAGAGTAAGGCCAATCAGATTGGGCAGGGCAAAGTTAGAGTGAAAGAGTTGGATGAGTTGGTTAAGATTTTGGATTCAATGTGAAAGTAAATAAAGGGAAGTCAGAAGCAATTACAATGCTTGCAACCTGCAGGACTAGGGCAAATCTAGTCATTAGGTAGTATCCAGAGGTGCAGAGCACTAGCCATGGTGGTAACAGCATGGGATGTGATGAATCCAGACAGCAGGACAAGCTATATGATGATTGTACCTCTACAGTGCAATCATCAGTCTACAGTGCTATATGAATTGATGTGCTGTTCCTTTTATGATGTAGCTGTAGCTTTAATTATTTAGCCTGTAATGGACATGGTAACCAGTTAGGGAAATGAATGGAAGGGAATTAGGACTAGGGTCAGTAGCAAGGTAAGATAATCACTGGTAGGCTTTTTCTATACCCATGCTATGAGAAGATATAGCTTTTCTTTTTTTTTTTTTCTTTCTTTACATTCTATTTTATGCCTTTATTTTCCTTTTTGCACTAGTCAAGGCTCTATGGTCCACGCTGAGTAGAAGTGGCAGGGAGTGGTCATCCTGCCAGGCTGCCATCATTAAATATAATGTTAGATGTGGTGATATTTATTCAGATGTTGCTGGATCATATCATTAAGTACAGAAAAATATTTACTCTATTAAAAATGAAGAACTCTGCAAACTGAGACAAGATATATTTATTCTGTTATAACTATCTCCTCTATAATAAGTCCTGATGAAAATGACTTAAAAATTTCACCCAAATTTTATGGCCCACCCACCTCTTGTGTTACATTATATCACACTCTGGCTGATGGCAAAAGAAAGTGAAGGAGTTATTCTTACTCTATTTTATTTTTAAAAACGATATAGGGATAAATGATTTTCCTTAAAACAGAAAAATGAGGCAGAATATTTTACACATTTTCCTTCTCGACTGTAAGTAAACTGTATTATATTTTATGAATTTATGGAAAAAAATTGAACGGTAAAAGCTGACCATGAGTTTGACAGGTGGTTTTATAAGGACCAGCTCACCTTTGTTTGTTTTCATTAAGCAAAACCAAGGCTCTAGTAAAGGAAGTAGGATTCTAATAGCATGCAGGTTTTGGGTTTAAAAAGCCAAAACCAACCAACCAAATAACTAACTAACCAACCAGCCAACCAACCAACCAACCAACCAACTAGCCAACCAACTACAACAACAACAACAACAAAAACTTTGATTAGCAAGATTACTTGAATTTATATAATGACTTTTAGGGAACGGCACAATTAACATATTCATGTGTACTTAAAGACTGGTTAGTTTCAGTGCAATGTAATGGGTGTAACCTGATGCTTCTCTAATTCATGCCTGCTCACACCTCAGAGAACATTGCTAAACTGAGCTGGGAATAGAGCTCATGGAACAGTGCTTGCTTGGCATGTGCAAGCCCCTGGGCTCAATCTCTAGTTCCACAATCCAAACAAACACGCAAATTACCTGCTGAACTACTTTTCGTAAATGTTCTTATATAATGACCCAAAGTTAGTAGCTCTCCAACTTTACCACCCTGAATCCTTCCTTTAGATTTTGAAGGTCTATGAAGAAGTATTTTCCTAAGAACAGCCGTGCCTCAAACTGCATGAGAAATTAAATAGTATAGAAGGGGTAATATGCAGGTGCCTGAGGCACAGAACATACTGTTCCACATGCCACACTTGAGTCCAAGACACTGGCTGATAGATGAAGGCCATCTCCAAGCCTACAAATGCAGCATAAGGACCTTAGATGACTCCAGAATTTTATGTGTAAGCTTCCCTATTTTCTTTAGTAAACTTTTTTCATGGGCATTTCTTATAATACAGCTATGACTCTCAGCACAGTGTCCAGCCATATCACCTAGATATGAAGAGAAATTAGATTACTCTCTTCAGTTATTTAATGTCATTTGAAGAACATGATAAACTAAACATCATGCCTTTAAATGAAGAAAATCACTGCTTTGTTTAAAAGTACCCAGGCCAGCTGCCTACTGAGACTCACTTGTAAAATGGGTTAACTCAGGACACATCAAGAATTTAAAAGGCAAAATAAAGATTCTAATTCATCATTCACATGAGCAAATACATCTCAGCAACAGCTAGTGCTGGGAAAGCCAGGCAGGATGGAGAGTTCTGATTAAGAATCAGATAGGTCTGTCTTCTGTTCATGTTTGAATAGCTGTGTAACCATAGGCAAATTACTGATGTTCTTTGAGTTTCATCTGCCTCATTTCTACAGTAATAGCAAAACCTCTGACACAAGGCAGCAGCCAGTGATGGCTGACCAGCACTGTCAACCTGGGTGGATTTAGAATTCCTCAAGAAAAATACTTGTGTGTATGTGTGTGAGAACAGTTCCAGGAGGGAACTGAGGAGGGGAACTATGAATAAGATAGCACTGTTCTATGCCTGGGGACTTGGGCTGAGGAAGAAGCAGAAAGTCAGAATGGTGGCACTATTCCCACTTGGAAGCTGCCCTAACCACAGCTGTAGGCACTCCTGCCACCATGCCTTCTTCACTGCCGGCAGGTTATACTTTAAAACCAAGGGCCAAAATCAATCTTTCCTCTTCCACGTCACATCTTGTCAAGGACTTGGTCACAGCTATGACAGATGTGACGAGTTCAATGGGTATCAAAAGTAAATAACAGATACAAAATCTGACACACCAGAGAGATCCAGTGATTGTTCCCACCTTTGTTTCTCTTTCTGACATATCTTGGTGACAAAAACATCAGGGTCACATCATGGATGGCAAAATGACTGTTACATTTAACTTTAAATTTTAGGAAAACATACATAAGAAATAACAATGATACAAGAGATATAGTTCTCCATGCTGGAATTACAGAAACCTTCCTGAAAATATACTATGTAATTAAATATATAAGTCTATTTGGATAATTGTGATAAACGTAGACATACTATCATCGATCTGCTTTAAATGAGCTGAAACCTTACCTGGGATTATTGATAACTTTCACCAGTGCGTCGTAAAGCTCTCCTTCAGTAACTGTATTCCATTCTAACAAGATCCCCATGCCTTTTGCCTGTACTCTAGTCATAGTATCATAATGGTCTCCAAAAAGTGGGATTCCCACTACAGGGACACCATGATACATAGTTTCAAATATACTGTTCAAACCACCATGGCTCAGAAAGGCTCTGATGTTTGAATGGCCTAAAGGATAAAAAGGAAACAACTTATATTATTACTCTAGATTTACCCAGAACTTCTTATAAGATCAACACAATAGTAAATTACATTTTAGTAAGTGAATTTTTACAGAAGTAATTTCATTGATCCATTCTTTATACCAATTAAAATGATTGTTACATATATCAACTAAAAGTCATTTTAGGTAATTTGAACACAAAACATTGATCATGAAATATAAAACATTCTCTCAAGCACAAATTTCACATGACTAGCAACACACACTTTAATTGCTAAAAATAACCAGAAAGTCAGTCAGGACATCAACTATAAGAGATGTAGTATTGTAATATTTAGCTGTCATAGGAATGGAAAGGTTAGCTGGTCAAAATTTTAATGAAAATTTTAATGAAAAATGTACATATGAAGTGAAAGAAAAAAAGTAGGCTTAGGAAATACATTGCTGGTCATTAAATAAATTCTATAAAGATGCAGAAATTCAAATCTATTAAATAGACTTACCTAGTACAAAACTGTGTACAAATTCTCATACTAATAGGCTCTTGGTGCATTTATCTCTCCTAGTGCTATATAGAGAGTGCCTAACCCTTACCTCAGACTAACTAAGGATTATATATTTAAAAAGAGTTTTGGTAGCAGGATTCCTATTTGAACAAAACCTGTACCACCAAGTCCAGTATTGAAAAAAACAAGTAGAGCTGTCATATGAATAAAAGGCAGACTAAGTGTGAAGGGAGAAGACAGAAATTTAGTGCCTACTTCTAGTCCTGAATGAATCTTTGACTACAGGATTCATCCCAGCACCTGCAGGGTGTCGCACAGAGTACTAGGAAAGAACTACTCTGGGGAAGTCAGAACACTGAAAGGAGGAGAACCCGGGGAACCTTGAGGAGGTCTTTCTCACAGGACTTAAACAGCTGCACTTTGCACTTGGTCCCACATGTAAAGGTCAGATATTCCTAGGTAAAAGCATCATACTGTTGCACTGAGCTAGCTTGTGATTATAATAACAAAGACACAGAAAAGAGAAGGAAAAGAGGAGAGTAAAGGGGAAAGAAGATTTGAGTCATTTTTACTCAGTTTCATTTATTAGATTTTGAATGAGTTAGGTAGAAAGGAATTATATATAAAAAGTTTTTCACCATTTTACAGTGAAAAATTGAAATATCTGGATTTGGAGGTGGAGATGGTAATGGTAGAGTACTTGCCAAACATGTGAGGTCCTGCACTCAGTCCTCAGTGACTGAACACACATCCCAATTATTTAACTATTTGCTGGCATACAACTATAATTCCAGCACTAGGGAGCTGAAGGCAAGACTTCAAAACTATATAGTTGATTACAAGTACTAAACTGTTTTTAAATAAAATAATAATAATAATAATAATAATAATAAAATAAAAAGGGCCTTGCTCTTAAGACCATTGTAGCATCTAGAAAGTATATTTTAAAATAACTTTAAGGTTGCTACTAGTATTTTAAGCTAATTTTAAAATAAGTCATTTTATTTAATATTTAGTATTAATTATGCATAAGTGTGAGTCAATACTGCTCAGATCAACACCTTTATTATCATTTCTTTACTACACAGTAAGGGCTGACATGGCATTTAATGAATACATTTAATAAATAAAAATTTTCATTTTTACTGTCTGTACTCATTAAACAAAGTAAAATAATGTATATTTAGGCATACTTAAAAGATAAGCATGTAATCAATATTATAAGATCAAAATTACAATAAATAAAAATTTAAAACAAATGTTTCTTATCAAAATACATAGTAATTTAGGAATAATTAAGGCAAATGATCAAATTAAGCTTAAATATTTCCCTTATTTTCAGCTTTTTTTGTTTCAGATAATTGAATAACTCCCAAATTATCTAAGATTTAGATACATCTATATATGAATATAACATCAGTCTGTGTTTGTTTTTAATTTAACTGCTGTTATCAACTAATCTAATCAGATGTAGCTTTATATATTGCTACTACTTTATACAATTTAATGTATGTTTTATGCACATTAAAATTGGGTGATTGTTTAAAATATTTCATTATAGATTTTAGTAGCTTCATTTTACAAATGATTTTACAACAAACAAAATTTTGATCAATGGTTTGAATCAGGAGAACTGAAGTACTAGATAAGAATGACAAAACACACAATTTCCAAATCACTCCTGTACTGACATCATGTTCATATATCAGTCAAGTAAGTGTAGCTACTGACTTACCAAGCAGGTCATTTTGAGGCAACCATTCTATGAGTTTAGTGTTGTTTCCTAGGTTCTTTGGTTTGGTTCCAGAAAATCTAAAATATATACCAGACAATGGGTCTTTCAGAAATGAAGCTTTATAACATGCATTAATTTTGTAGACTTAACAAGTACTATGTTATATGATAACTTACTGATATTCTTCTGAGTAAAGTTTTGGTTTAGTATCAATAAAAATAGTTTACGTATAGACAGATGAGATAAAACTTTCTCATAAAGTCTATTTACTCTTCTAATAATTCTAAATACATACATAAATGATGTGGGGACCCAAATGAATATTTGCTAAATTTAATTCTACACAAGTATGCAGAGAAACAGCCACCACCGAGCTGTCACTAACATCCACCCTTGCAAGCCAGTGCCAACACTGAAAGGCAACAGAAAGGATGCTTCATTGCCTTGGGTCCACAGAGACTGGCAGAGCAAAGCACACAGCTAGGCTGTTTCCTATGTGGTGAAACTCAAATGTGCCTTACAACTATGAAGATGACAAGAGTCCTGAATAAGGTACAAGGTTGCTCTGAATTAACAAGCCTGATAGAGAAATCCCAATGGAACTAATAAAGTCAGAATAAAGTCAACACCCATTTCCTAGCCCAGCCTTACACAGTGTTATAAAGCCTAGACAATTCAAAGTATATACAATGTCTTGAGAGACCCTTTTTCCTTTTTGTGGAGTTGTATTCCCTAATATATATCCCCTGAGCTCCAGGACTGCAAATAAATGCATGCTCAATGAAATATGCAGGCTTGATTCCATGCTGCAGGGCTCTTGGTGGAAGCTGGAATGTACCTCAGAGTTTATCTTAACCAATATTAATTAGCTGGTAGGGTACTGAGAGTTTTAGAAGCTCAGTCTCACACATTAAGAGCCTGGAAATATGAATATAGGCGAGGTAATAAAGGGAGAGTACAAAGTACCTGAATTAATGACGTATTTAAGTCGTTTACTCACTCCTCATTAACTATCTTATTCCAGACCGATTTGAAAAAAATATGTAGGCAGGCATGAAATTACAACTAAATTTTTAAAATAAGGAAAAATAAACCTGATCCAACATAGACTATCTCATTCCACAACATACTCTGAATACATTCTATGCAGTTAACTTTATCAATTACAGACCTTTCTGTATAAGTTTTGGATTTCAGTGCAGTAGAAACAAACTAAAACGTCAAGATCATCTAGCCAGTGAATCAATGTGCCATGATCTACAAGGGCGTGAAGATTAAATAGGGAGATACTGGGTTTCAACAGTAAAAAAACAATTTGAATTATCATAACCTTACCTCCAAATCACTTTTTGAGGCAATCTTCCCAGAGCTCCTGCCAGTTTGTTAGCAATGTCTTCTGACAGATACTTGACACCAGCTCCAAAAGATACCAAGACAAAGCCATGTTCCTGAGCACCACTTACCCACCTCTGCAGATCCTGCAATGAAAACATGGAAAACAATTTTATGAAGACCAATACAAGTCAGTGCCATCAAAAATGTACTTTGAAAAGTCTTCATATAATTTCCTTATACAAACCACAACAAAGTAAGATCAGCACAAAGAATTTTCCTCTAAAAACTACAAGCTGCTTTAAAAGGTTTTATGTCAGGGGACAGAGAAGTTTTTCAGCTATTAAGGACACTTACCACTCATGCAAAGGACTTGGGTTCAGTTTCCAATACACACATACAACTGTCTGTAACTATAGTTTCTAGGAATATGACAATCCCTTCTGATCTATGCCCATAATAGGTATGTATTGACTGTGCACACATACATGTAAGAAAAACACTCATAGATATAAATAAATGACATAAAATAAATGAAATTTAAAAAGTATTTCTTCTAACAATGCTCATTGAACTAGGATGGCATATGTTTTGTTCTCTCTCTCTCTTCCTCTCTCTCTCTCTCCCTTTCTCCCTCTTCCCCCCTCCCCTCCCCATCCATCTTTACTCACTATCAACTCAAAAATCAATAGCTGAAAGGATCAGACCTCAGATGTCAAAAAATTCTAATGGCTTATCCACCCCTGCTTAGAAATGTGAGAATATGAGCAAAAAATTCGACTACGTGCCAACCCCTCCAGCTCTACTCCTCAGTGAGTCTCTTCAAACTTTGGCTGGAGTGGATGATACGCACAGCAAGGAAGGCAGTCTCTTCCATGGGTAGCACTCCTGCCAGTTACGTTCCTTAAGCACAAGTTTTAGGTTAATAGCAGGTCATCCAGGTGAATGAATCTTTCTCAAAGATGTACAGTCTGTTTACTGTACAAACGGTAATGGGTCCAGCAACATTTGAGTACACAAAACTCCCTTAAGGACAAGCCCGCTGTCTACTGAAGTCATCAAAACAGGGTGGCCCTCAGTTTTGTAGTAGTTTTTGTGGTTTAGAGTCTGCTGCCAATGACACTGCACAGAGCCTGACTTTTTGTTCAGTATCAGTGGATTTCTACCCTGGGTTGCTGTGGCTTTACAGTTTCATATCATTTTTTAGAACACACTGACCCACACCAAGGAGTACTACATGGTAAGAATCATGTCACACTGGCGTCACAGTTCAACCTGCCTACATAAAAAGAGCATATGACACACATTTTCCTTTATTTAATGAGACTTGCATAAAGGTGCTTTATGACATTTCATTCCTAGAGAATGAAGGGAAGGACCACAGTTTTTATACTAAATGAATTGCAGAATCAAATCACTGTAAGAGGGAGAGCGAATGGTAGAGCCTTGTAGCCAGTGAAGTAAGCTCACTTCTATTGTTGGGTAGGAACCTATCTTAGCATTATTTTCTAGGAATCATGATTTATAATTATATAAAAGAAACAGAGACTACCTCAATTTTATTAGATTAAAACTAACATTCTGTTACATTTACCAAGCCTTGTTTCACATGATGAGAAGTTAAGCATCATATCTCTGGATTCTAAGTAAGAACAAGAAGCAAATCTACTCACAATTTAAATTTTATGCACAATTCTGAGGCAGACATATCGGAGACATGTACAAAGACTTTGTAGAGAATGCACGGAACATGGCACCTTTTCCCTGCCTTGCCTTCATTGTAAGTTACAACCTACCATGCAATTTTAGGATCAATACTCTTTGGAAAAAGTTTATTCAGATGTAGGAAGCTTCACAGAATTGATGTCATTTCTTTCACAAAGATTTGAAACATCCCAGAGTTTTAATAAACTTTAGCTTAATTAAGTTTTTAAAAAACACTTCTCCAGTGAAGTGAAGTAAAGTGAAACACAAACACAAACACACACACACACACACACACACACACACACACAC
>JADRCD010138591.1:0-11762 GCA_019843815.1 Montemys delectorum | reverse complement strand
CAGAAGTCTATGTGTTTGTAATGTGACTGCCTCTGAAGGTATGGACAAGGTTATAAGACTCACAGAAACAGTAATAGGAGGACCCTGATATTCCAGTGTAGTTGAAATATAAATTATGTACCTTAGCACCCTTTTACAATTTAGTATGCTGGCACATCTTATTCTGAAATATTATTCTGACAAGAAATGATATTACTGTTTCATATTGCTGTTTATAAATTAATCAATCCATTTATTATTTATTCACTCATCAAACCTCTAATGAGTGTCTGAGCAGGGCAAGGATTTCTGGCCAGTGCTAAGACTTCTGAAAATAATTGCATCTTCCCTCTCTTAAAAAGTTTGACAAATAAGGATAACAGACACAAGTAGACATAGAGTGATGTTCTGGTATCAGGCATAGGAAGAAAACTGGCCCCAAAAAACCCCGTAAGGAATTATTTTTTAGGGAGTAAAGAGAAATGTATCTGGAAGGAGTATCTGATGCTTCAGTGAGAGTGATAAAATTATTTAATAGTTAAAAATAATAACTACCATTATTAATAACACAGGTGGTAGTAGAAATTTCATTATTCAGGTAGCAAAAGCATAGTCAGTGTTAGCTATCATTCTGTAATACATGTCATCTTATGTAAATTGTTCTAGTGGGGATCCTACAAACAATTTGATTAACTATTATTTTTAGTTTCTAAGCTAATTGAAAATATAACTACCACATGACCCAACTACTCGTGACCACATGTTCAAAAGACTTTGCATCCTACCAGAGAGGTAAAATGGCTTATTGCTCTTATATTCACAATAGCAAGGATATGGAATCAACCTGGTTGTCCACCAATTTATGAATGGATAAGGAAAATGTACTGCAGAAAAGTAGTGGACACTTTGGAGTCACAAGGAAATGTGAAATCATGGAATATTTTAGAAAATGGAACTGGAAAATATTATATTAAATGAGCAAATCTCAGCTCAGAAATACAGAAAGCACTTGTTTTCTCTCATATGCAGGTCCAGCCTCTATGTATGTGTGTGTGTGTGTGTGTGTGTGTGTGTGTGTGTGTGTGTGTGTGTGTGTGTGTATGTGTGTGTGTGCACACACGAGAGAGAGAGAGAGAGAGAGAGAGAGAGAGAGAGAGAGAGAGAGAGAGAGAGAGAGGAGGTAGAAAGGGGGATATGAAGCAGGAGTTGGAGAGGGGAAGGATGACAGAGATAAACCAAAATCAAGAAACTTGGAAAATGCCATAGGAATTCTGTTACTTAGTATCCTCACTGCAAAAGGATACATAAATAAGAAATGAAAAAAAAGTATATCAACAACTAACAGGTGCTGTGTGCAACACTGTATTTTAGTAATGAGGATATATAGTGGGTAGAGAAAATGGTACTCTATATTCATCTATTGTCCAATTATTACACAGGACATTCTTCATGCTATCTTGCTACTACCATATCATGTTTAAACTCAGAGGTTTCCACTCTATGTTCTTTGTCAGCAAATGTGCTGTCTAGGCAGATCTCATATTTCACATAAATATGAGATCTATAGAATTGTTCAATAACACCACTGCTTTTTCAACCTGTCAAGTTGAAAAACATTGAGTCTCTTGCATCTACCTTCCATAATATCAAGAACCAATTATCAGTTTCAACATTACTCAAAGCAGTAACTTCCTGTAGGCCACCCATGGATTTTGACTTCCAGTGACTAACACTGCCAATGTGCTTTATTGCTCATGTCCAGAAACTCCAGAAACTGAACTCTAAACTAAAGTATGCAGAAAAAATTTAATGATAATTTTGTATTTGGTCATCTTAATTCATCTTTAACATTTTACAACACAAAAGCAAAACAGCACATGTTCCAATTGCTATCAGCATGCATACGTAAGTATACGACCTCATTTGATGAAGATCACACTATTTTGTTTCTTATACTATCAGCATCATAGAAAAACGTCCAGTGAAAAGTAGTCCACTTCACACAATAAATCATTACCTTCCACCCAGAATTTCTGAAAGCTGAGATTTTGTAGTGTGCAACATTACTGCATCAGAGGCAAGAGAAGGATCAATTTCAAGGCTTGTTGACATTGTACATCAATGGTCTACAGAGCCTTAAAGATGATTGGTATGGTTTGGCCCATATATGACACAGAAAATAATCTTCAATAGTCATGGTCATTTGTGTCTTAGTGTTTGAGGGCATAACCACATATAAGGCCACCCTTAATTGTGACAGATCAGAAATGATACAACAGTTGACATACATGCAGATGACAGCTGTTGATTAGTTTGTTATGTGTAGTTCAAGTCTAAGGGATGGTAGTGGGCTCCTGCTTAGCCGAGAGACTCAAACTTGTCCTGCATCCAGTGTAAGCAATGTCTTCCCAAGTTAGCACATTACTATTCTGGCAATTCAACCTTGTTTTGTCTCATGAAAGAAAATTGACACTGGCAATTAAGAATGGTGTATATGCCAGGACATACTCTTGAAACTGGAGCCAGGACCTGTAATGACTTCAGAGACGAAATGCCAAATGATGTGGATCATTTATTTCACCCTACACAAGGAGTGTGATTGGACATAGGATTCATCCATTAATTAGCTGACAGTTCTATCCCAAATCTCATCAGCTGGCAACTGACCCTTTACAACATGAATGCTTTGCAGGAGAGATGGATGTTTCAAATTCAAAGCATAACAGGACCTTATTCAGTGAAAAAGTCAATATTATTACCGGTAACTTATAAAACATAATACTTAGGAACAAGTAACTTCGACAGGATCATTCGACTAGGGCAAACATGGCTGAAATCAGTGTTCAAACTTCAAAATTTTGCTTTTCTAGCAAATAATTAACTCAAGACCATCCATACCACATCAAAGTGAAAATCCCATAAAACAGGATATTTTGATAAATAGCATAAGCTAAAGCCAAAATTCATTGACTTTTCAGTGATTGGTTGAAGATGGGTGGGTGGTTTGTAGCATGGTTATTCTGTACTTGATGGCTAATATCCACTTATAAGTGAGTACCTAATATATTTCTCTTCCTGTGTCTGGGTTACCTCACTCAGGATGATATGTTCTAGTTTCACCCATTTGCCTGCAAATTCATGATCTCATTGTTTGTAATGGCTGAGTAATACACTGTTGTGTAAATACACCACATTTTTCTTATCTATTCTTCAGTTGAGGGACATCTGGACAGTAATCTGTGACTATGTTGCCTGCCTTTGGATCCCTTTCCTGTAACTGGGCTGCCTTTGTCTAGCCTCACTAGACAAAAATGTACCTAGTCTTACTGGGAAGAAAAGGTGGTCTCCCCTTTTTCATTATTTAATTAACTTTATAAACCTATTGAATCTACTTCACCCTCCTCTCCTGACAGTTCTACCTTCTCACCTCCCTTCCTTGAGAAGTCTCTTCCTCTTTAGGGAAAAGGAGGCCTTCCATAGCTATAGCCCTGCCTTGGCACAACTCTTCCACTAGACTTCCAGATCCCCTTCCAACGTTTGACTGTGGATCTCTGCATTTGTTTCAGTCAGCTGCTTGGTGGAAATTTTCAGAGGACAGTTATGCTAGGTTCCTGTCTGCAAGCATAGCAGAGTATTATTATTAGTGTCAGAGATAAGTGTTTGTCCATAGGTTGGGCCTCAATTTTGGCCAGTAATTGGTTGGCCACTCCCTCCTCCATCTCTGCTCAACCTCTGTCCCTGTATTTAGTTGTGTGGGTGAGTTGGTGTTCTTATCACTCCACTGAGGGTACTGCCTTGCTACAGGAGGTGGCCTCATCAGGTTCCATATCCCCACTGCTAGGAGTCTCAGCTAAATACACTCTGATAGACTCCAGTGAGCCTCCCTCATCCCAAGTCTCTGACACATCCTAGAGATGCCCTCAATCCCCAACCCTATGAGTGGCTGATTTCCATTTATTCTTCTGGTCCTCTGGCCCTCCCTCTGGGGACTTCCCATATTTGATCCTAAACATTCTCCATGCCCCTTCCCATACCCTCTGCCAGCAATTTTCCTCCCTCCATCTGCCTCTTGTAACTGTTTTATTCTTTCTTGATAAGAATCGAGCATCATTCCATGAGTCTTCCCTTCTTATTTAAGGTCTTTGGATCCTTGGTGTGTATCCTGTACTTTATGGTTCATATCCACTTATAAGTGTGTACCTACCACACACGTCAATTTGCATCTGGGTTACCTCAATTGGGATGATATTTTCTAATTCCTTCCATTTGCCTGCAAAATTCATGTCCTTGTTTTTAATAGCTGAGTAGTATTCAGTCATATAAATGAACTACATTTTCTTTATCCATTATTCAGCTAAGGTACATTTAGATTGTTTCCAGTTTCTAGCTATTATGAATAAAGCTGTTACTAGCGTAATGGACCACATATCCTTGTGGTATGGTAGAGCATCTTTTGGGTATATGCCCAGAAGTTTTGCTGGGTCTGGAGGGAGAATAAATATTTGCAAACTAAATCCCAAAACACATTAAAAACATAATCCACCATGATCATGTAGGCTTTACGCTAGGAATGCAGGGATGGTCAATATACATATCCCAATCAATGTAATCTACCATGTAAACAAACTGAAAGAAAAAAAAATCACATGTTCATCTTATTAGATGCTAAAATCCCTTGACAAAATCAAACACTCTTTCATATAAGGCACATAATGAAACATAATAAAAGCAATATACTGCAAGCCCATAGCCAACTTCAAATTAAATAGTGAGAAATGTAAAGCAATTCTATGAAAATCATGGGCATTACAAAGTTGCCCACCCTCTCCCTATATATTTAATACAGTACTTGAAGTTCTAGATAGAGCGACAAGACATCTAAGAAGATACAGGGGATACAAATTGGAAAGGAAGACATCAAAGAATTGCTATTTGCAGATGATATGGTAGTATACATAAGTGACCCCCAAAATTCTACTGGAGGACTCCTACAGCTGATGAACACCTTCAGCAAAGTAGCTGGATACAAAGTCAACTAAAAACAAATAAAGAAACAAACAAAAACAAAACAGTAGCCTTTCTTTATACAAATGATAAATGAGGTGAGAAAGAAATTAGGGAAACAACACCCTTCACCATATCCACAAATAACATAAAATATCTTGGTGTAATGCTAACCAAGCAATTGAATAACATTTATGACAAGAACTTCAAGTCTCTGTAGAAAAAAAAATTGAGGAAATGGAAAGACCTTTGCTCATCAGTTGTTAGGATTAATATAATGAAAATGGCCATCTTATAAATCTACAGATTCAATGCAAATCCTATCAAAATTCCAACACAATTCTTTACAGACCTTGAAAAAGAATTCTCAACTTTTCTTTTTTCATGAAAAAGAAAAACAAAAACAATACAGGATAGCTAAAACAACCTTCAACAATAACTGAAATTCTGGAAGTATTATCATTCCTGATCTCAAAGATGTCCTTGTTTTTAATACTTGAGTAATATTTCATTGTATCAATGTACCACATTTTATTCATCCATTTTTCTGTTGAGGGACATCTAGGTTGTTTCCAGTTTCTGGCTATTACAAATAAAGATGGTATGAATATAGTTGAGCAAGTATACTTGTGGTATGGTAGAATAGCTTTTGGGTATATACCCAGAAATGGCATAGTTTGGTCTTCAGGTAGAACTATTCTCAACTTTCTGAGAAACCAACAAATTGACTTCCAGAGTGGTTGTACAAGTTTGCATTCCCATCAGCAATGGAGAAGTCTTCCCTTTGCTCCTCAATCCTTGCCAGCATGAGTTATTTCTTGCATTTTTGATCTTATCTATTCTAAGGGGTATAAGATGGAATTGTAGAGTCATTAACCTGGTTTCCTTTTAAAGACATTTTAAAATAATATTGTTCTTATTCATTTACTATGTGTCTCTGTGGGTATGTAACATACAGGTTCCCACAGTGGCCAAAAGATACCACCAGATCCCATGAAACTGAAGTTATATGCCATATGTCATTCCTGTGGGTGCTGAGTCCTCTGTAAGAGTAGCCCGTACTCTTTACTGCCTAGGTATCTCTCTTGCTCCAACACAGTTTCTTAAAATGTTCTATGCATGCACTGGCTAAATCACACCACATTCTTCATTGGTAAAAGGAATGATGCTTCTCACCTGCAGTTTTCAGCTGGGACACATGTAGGTCAGAGGGTTTTAGTGTCTTTCTGGGTTTCATAGCTTTCATTGGTCAGGCTGTGTTGCCACCCATCTCTAATTCCAAATGCATGGTCTGTGTACTAATTCTCCATAAGTATTTTAGCTGTATCAACTAGCTTCTTACTCAGCATTCTTCAGCATTAACTATCACTGATTACCATTCTTACAGTTTCTTCTATTTTTGACTCACATCCTGTTCATAGTGAGTTACTATGGAGACATGACATATTATCGGTTTCTCTGTAGGACAGTGACCTGGCATATTTAAAAATGTTCTGGGTTTCTTAGCAACTCAGCCAACATTATCCGGCTTTGCTTCCATGATCCTTTGCCTAAGTAAATGCATTCTCTATCATGAACTAGTTTTGGGGGATGGTAAGAGAGTTTAGAAAGGAAGTAAAGATTAAACACATCAAATATAGAATCCATTCTAGGCAATGTCTGTTTCCTCTATGTTAAGGCATTTAAAAATATACAGAAATGATGAAATGGAAAATGATAGGATTTAGAACCTATAAAATTTCAGTTCTATCCCTGATTTTGCCATAACATCTCGGAATAGCACTAAGTCTCCCTAGGTATCAGATGCTCATATCTAAAATAAGACTTTATGGCCTTATAGTCACTTGAGCCAGTCATGATTCAAAAATGATCTGCACATGATAAATTCCTGAGATTCTAATGCTAGCTCTAAGTTAAGGATTCATTTGGTTTTATTTTCTTAGAGATATTTGACGTAGTCAAAGGAAAATCAGAAGCTGTGGTTAAGAAACTGGAGATACTAAAGACCCTACCATCCCATTACGTCATGTAGGATGAAAAATGCTTAATCAATGTAAGACATATGTGCAGATATTGTACAAAGATATTCCCGACCTACAAACAGTGAGTTCTATGGGATTTCTGAAATGGAGAGTGTTACAGTGAGGATGAACAGCACCCAGTAATGTTCCAACATCTGAAAAGAGCATGAGTCTTTGTGGGCTTATTGCTCAATCCTTATTTATCTTCAGTACATTGAGTATAGCCTCACTTACTATAGACATCAATAGAAATAGAATGTTTACACCTTTGAACACAAATGTCTATGTCCAATATTTACTCTAGCACCTGACTAGCTAAGTGACTCATAACTTCAGTTTTTTTTAAATCTACATGATTCTTACATTAATAAAAAATTAACTCAGAGTGTTGAACAAGGCACAGGACAGTATCTGCACTACATCATGTACCAAAAATATTACTCTTATTAACAGGCACTGATCTTTATACTTATTTTTTCCTGCTGATTTGACTTGCACATGATTTCCCTCTTGTCTAGACACTTCTCTGGCTTTGCCACTGTGGTAACATTACTCAAGATTTTTTTCAATAAGCATCCCTCTGGAGAACCCTTTCCTAATATGATTTCCAGTTTCCCTACAAGATTTGTCTCTGTAATATCCTTGTGTAGATGTGTGTGCATATATCATCCCTTGTACATTTGTATCATATCTTGCAGTATTATAAGGCAATCATATGGCATTCCTGTCTTTATTGGTCACACAATTGTACACTTAAACTTCATGAAGGGAAAGAGCAACTCAGCTGTGTGTGTGTGTGTGTATGTGTGTGTGTGTGTGTGTGTGTGTGTGTGTGTGTAAGTTTGTGTTTCCAGAATGTACCACAGTGAGATGCTTGTGCATTTGTGGGTAAGCAGAAGAAGGAAGTGAAAAAGAAAGGAGTAAAAAAGGAAAAAAAGAAACAAAAAGAGTAATCATTTATTTGTACTAAGGGACTGGCACATGATGGAGACTAGGTAACTGGTTTAGATAATATTGAAATTTTCTTTTTTATAGTTCTTTTTGTTTCCACTTACATGATTTCAGCCCTGAGTTTGATGATTTCCTGACATTTATTCCTCTTGGGTGAATTTGCTTCTTTTTGTTCTAGAGCTTTCAGATGTACTGTCAAATTGCTGGTGTGTGCTCTCTCCAGTTTCTTTTTGGAGGCACTTAGAGATATAAGTTTTTTTCTTAGGACTGCTTTATTGTGTCCCATAAGTTTGGGTATGATTTGGCTTCATTTTCATTAAACTCTAAAAATTCTTTAACTTCTTTCTTTATTTATTCCTTGTCCAAGTTATCATTGAGTAGAGTGTTGTTACGCTTCCACGTGTATGTGGGCTTTCTATTGTTTATGTTGTTATTGAGGAGCAGCCTTAGTTCATGGTGATCTGATAGGATGCAAGGAATTATTTCAATCTTCTTGTATATGTTGAGGCCTGTTTTGTAACCAATTATATGGTCAATTTTGGAGAAGGTACTATGAGGTCCTTTGAAGAAGTTATATTCTTTTGTTTTAGGATGAAATGTTCTGTAGATATCTGTTAAATCCATTTGGTTCAGAACTTTTGTTAGTTTCGCTGTGTCTCTGTTTAGTTTCTGTTTCCATGATCTGTCCATTGTAGAGAGTGGGGTGTTGAAGTCTCCCACTATTATTGTGTTCGGTGCAATGTGTGCTTTGAGCTTTAGTAAAGTTTCTTTTTAGTTTTCTGAAACACCTTTTAGTAGCTTGAACAGGAGAAGAGTGGAATTTGTTGCTGAACTGATTGAGATCAAAGGGTCAAGGTAGAAGACTTTTTTTTTTTAATGTGCTGTTAGGCAGTTGAGATTGTTTTATTATCTAGTTCAGGATCAACAGAGTTCTCTGGTTGATGAAGCTTGGAGAATTTGCTCATTTCTCATCTCTCAGATGTTAGTGATGACACTCCATGTGAAAGAGTCTGGAATAATTCCACTTAATAAACATTATTAATATAAAAATAAAATAATATAAAAATGTTTGTTTTCATCCCTAAACTAAACTTATGGTAATCTTTTTTATTTCCTTTTCTTTTTAGGGGATGGATGGTGAAAAGCTCATCTTGTGAACGCTACTTAGATGTTGCTGCTCTAGAAAATTTACCATGGAGTGTGTCCACCTGTGCATTTCCAACACTTGATCTCTACCATATCATATATTTTAAAAATTGTTTTTATTTTGAGAAGAATCTTTATCATGTCATTCACTTCTACAGAGATAATAAGAAGAGAGATAATTATTCCCTTTTTACAGCAGAGGAAATAGAGGCCCAGGATAGTTCAGATAACTGAAAATAAATGGATAAAAGATAAGTGATTAGGTGTGTGAGTCACACATTGAGTAAGTATTACAGTTAGTCAGAGATTTCCACAGTCCTCACATTTCACTGACTTGCTAAGTCTCTTTTAGGGTTTCCTTTGAACTAGACACTTTATTTGATACTCCAGAGGGCTTAGTAAGGCAAAGTCTCCAATCTCATGAAACACAGAATGATTGAAAAACAGACCTCCGAGCAGAATTCTACCCGCTATAATTAAAGCAAATTCCAAGAGTGTATAGGAGGCAAGGGAAATGCCGCCCCTGTGTGAGTCTTAATTTAAATTAGTAAATGCATCATCTAATTCCAGGTTATGTGGAGCCTGCAACTCTCTTTCATACTTTTGAATAAGAACTGGGTAATCTTACTTTGAATCTATAGTTGCTAGAGAATGTTCATGGTATAAATATTTAGGAGTCCCTACATTTGAAAGTACAATACCTTTCTGATCACAGTTACCCTTTCTACTTCTTTCCCCCATCTTCTAGACTTCTCACTATATAAGTGTCATGTGCATACCCTGTATCACAGAGACAATAGCATAGAATCTGGTGTTTCTTATGCTCATAAAGACTGGGACACAGCAATTTTAACAGTTTGGCTCTTGCCCAGGAACTTTCAAAGGGAGTTGCTGCTCAACAAACCTGCTCTCATGGAGTGGAAGTAAGTAGGAATTAGCTGCTTTTGATTCAATTACAACATGCCCTAGGGTGTGACTCTTATCTTGGAGGAAATACCCAAGAGGTTCTTAGGTCCTCATCTGATTTTGCCTAATGGTAATGCTACATATCCTACATATTTATGAGCTCTTTGATAAATATTTGTGTTTAAAAGAAATTCTTTCATCTTCTTATACACTCAGACACTTATGTTTTCCATAAATATTTTGCTTAATAATCTGCCTACCAAAAATTATATATTTGTTGGGCAGGAGTTAGAATTTATAAAACTTTGTTAGTTTCTGCTGTGTGGAAGACTGTTATATACTAAATATGTAAATGTTGACCCATGTGCTATAGTCTTTGAGCTTCAAGACTTGATTTATAATATAAAATATAATAATAATAAACAGATAGCTATTGAATAGAAAAGTTCAGACAGCAGAAGTCACAGAAAATGTAGATGTACCAAAAACTAACCTCTGGGGAGAAATATAACCATAAACTGTAAGAGCCCAAATCATGAGCTAATTGGGTCTGATTCTATGGTTTTAAAACCCTACAGAATGTAAACTTGCCCATGGTGGCTTTAAATTAACATGGTGAGTGTCAAATTGGGATATCAATTAAACTAGGAGTTTTAGATGTTTTCTAGGTTGCAAAAGGTCCTTGGATGCTTTCAAGATGGGAGCAAGGTTAAAACCATTCATTTAATTCAATGATTAATTTCAGTGAGCACCATTTTATGTCATGCCCTATTCTAAAGTCAGTGGGTACAGATCAGGGATGGAGGGCATACACACTTTGTCTTCAAAGGGCCTGTCAGCTCCTGGGAAATCATGAGTAAAATTAGAATGTTATTGTAAAATAATGTGCTTGAATATGACCTTAGGACCATCTGAGATGAAAGACAGAGTTTGAAGAAAGAATAGGAGTTATGCAAAGAAGAAAAGAACATTTTTGAAAGTTTGGAGTCAGGTGGTGAAAATTTGGATGATGTGAAGAAACTGGTGGTCATTAGTCCTCCAGTCCTACAGAGAGCTTGTCATGGCAAGTCAAGAGAGATATGCTAGGATGTGAGACTAGAGAGATAGGTAAGCTTTAAGTAGCAGAAGGTCTGGAATACTGTACTAACAAATATTATCCTTTAGTACAAGCAAATGCTTACATATACCTGGAGGCTTCCTATGGGACATGTCAGATCCAGCCCTTGGGCCACAGCTGAAAATTGACATTGCAGGAATCTCTCTATGTGGGGAGGGAGAAAGCCCTCAGAGAAATGGCTTGTTGATCACACCTAGTAGGACAACTGAACCCTAATAATGGTTATACCCTCTTCGTAATTATCAGAATCATACATTGTTAGGGTTAGATGATTTTGAAGCCTGAAAACACCCAATTGTGAATCCCACAGAAGAACATGAATACTCTTGTGGTGCAAGCTGGGTGACTATGACTCCAGAACCCAAGTAGAACATCCTGAGGAAGTAGCATTCACCTGTAAGGCCGGCACTACTGAGGTAACATGAGAGGAGCAGACAGCTGAATTACTGGGAAGCTCATGAGTAAGCTAGACTGGAGCACACAGGATGGCAGAAACAAGAGGTCTCATGCCTCAAATAAAATGTGGTAAAATATAATTGATGACTGAAAGATCGATCTCTCTCTCTCTCTCTCTCTCTCTCTCTCTCTCTCTCTCTCTCTCTCTCTCACACACACACACACACACACACACACACACA
>JADRCD010138568.1:0-12114 GCA_019843815.1 Montemys delectorum | reverse complement strand
AAGCATGGTCAGCAGCTCTGCTTTTAACCTCCCTTCTTAGTATAGGCAGCTGCAAGTGCCTCCTTTCAAGGAGATACTCAAGTGCTGCAACAGGTTGGCCTTCGGGGCTACACTGCCTCAGTCAGAGAGCAGCCCTGATCACACAAGAGCAGCAGTGTGCACATGTACATCTGGACCCAGGAGGCTGTGTGCCGGTGGACGCACACATGTGCTGTTTGGTGTCCAATTGGATGTCGTGGGATAGGAGGTCCATCAAGTCAGATGGAGGTGGGGACGCATGGTAGTGCACCTCAGACAGGGACAGAGAAATGGTGAAGTTAGGTCCTACAAGGACTGTGTGGTGACGTTGCTCCTTGCTCAGAAAAGCGTCTATTGTTCACATCATCATTGTATTAATACATCATTCAGTGTATTAATGCAGTTATTAAGCTATCACTGTGTGCCCCTCTGGGCTCAAGCCTCTAGCACTGGTCTGGGTTAGACACAGCAGTCCTTTTATTTGGAGAAATCAAGGTTTGCTGTGTGTATGGCATGGTCTTCAGCCTCTTCCAGATACTCTTTCCCCTGTTCTCATAGACCCTGAGCCCCCAAAGCAGTACTGAGGCTAGTGGAAATGCCAGAGGAGTGTGTTTTTCAATAGTACATATGATCCTGAGGATGCAGGGTGAGCATGGGAGGACCAACAAGAGGCTGTGTCCTGACCCTGGGCATACTGAAGAATGAGACTTATATAAGCTCTCTGCTCTTCCACAGCCCCCCCTCCCCCACTGTCTTAGTCTAAGCAGGGGCTTCCGGTATGTGCATGCACATGCACACCATTGGGAAAGCTACAATCTTTCTGGGGCAGAGGCTCATGCCCAGTCCCCTTCATTTTGATGTGTGACTTAGATGAGGTTTGACCTCCAAGTGCATCTCAGTTCCTCCTGTTCAATATGAGAGTCAGCCTCCAGATCACTTTGAGATGGGGCAGGAAGGGGCCGAGGGAAGGGGGCTCACTGAAGCAGGTCGGGTTGTGAGTTCTATCCCACATTCCTCCCCACCTGCACAGAGTCCGAAATATTTCTCTGGCCTTCAAGAGACCTGGTGATTTGGAGGAGCCTGCATTGTTGTGGGAGTTGGAGGAGACAGCCCAAGGACCTGTGCTGATCTGGGCTTACTCAAAAACAGAATCTGGCAAAAGAATGATTTAGTAATTTAATTCATGAGAGTGGAGGACTCTCATGGGGGCCACTCTTAGGTCCCTATCTGGATATGCTGCCCTAAAATCTGTCCTCCTAGAATCAAGGGATTTTAGGGAAAAGGAAGGAATGTGCTATGGCTTGCCCCCAGGGCCATCCGTGACTCCCTGGGACATTCCAACCCTAAGCCTCTTAGGCTGTGGAGAGGTTCAAACTAGAAAACCCAGTTTTTGGAGTGTATCAGGGGACCACCTACCTCTTTCTGCCCCATCTAATACTCCCTCCCCAATAAAAGCTCTTGCTTTTGTTTGTTTGTTGTTTGTTTGTTTTTTTGTTTTGTTTTGTTTTTGGAATACAAGCAATTACAGACATCTAGTGCCCAGGTGGAAATTGGATCAAACTTGGAGGATTCTGTCAGTTTCCCAGAAGGTTGCAACCAAGTTTCTTTGAGGGACAGGGATATATGGGAATCCTGACTGCTGGGTAGGACAGCGGCCACCAGCTACAATGGACGTATAGGGCTTGGCTCTCTCCATGGCTGATAATGGTCTGTGGCTCTCCAGGCTGGTTTTCACCCATCCTGCCACCATGTTTTTTGATTCTGGAGAGCGGCTCAGCTAAGGGAATAGAGGACAACTAGGAAAATGGTTTGTCACTCCTCTGCGGAAGGAAGACCGGCTTTTGTTTTCCAGTCTTTCCAGGGAGAGAAGGCTGCTGGAAGCCTGACTCGGAAAGTTATCAATTGCCCCTGTGGAAGGAAGTGGCCTCTGGTGGAGGCACCAAGGCCCAAAGCCACAAGGGGATGGGTAGGGGCAGGGGGTCTTCTCCTGCTGCCGTAGTTTATGTCTTTACCCTAAACCTGGCCGTTCCCTAGACCTCCATCATTCACAAGTGGACAACAACCTGGGCATTTCTTGGGTCGCAGAGATGCTAAGATAATATCTAAACCTTCGTTTCTCATAAAATTGGGTTCAATATATTTATTTTAGATTTTGGTGAATTCCTAAGTGGGAAAATCTTGGGACCCAGGATTTCAGCCTGAGATTCCCTCTACAGCGATCAGAGGTGAGCCTCGCGAGGGGGAGGTTTGGGGGCCCCAGCTTTGCCTCAGCGTTAATCCGCCTCAGTGTGGGAGACTGGACAATTTCAAAATTTGAAGACCCGGTTCTAGAGAAACGATTGTGTGCTCAGAGGTTCTGTGTCAGCAGCCAAACCCAGGAGCTAGCCTCAGGAGCGACTTTATTGGACTTTTTGGCTTTTCTCTTAGGGGAAGTAAAAGCCCGAACCGTGGTACGGGGAGCAGGCCACCATGGGCTAGGACATCTCTGAAAGTGACGGCGGGACATCATGGTCTAGGACGAAGAAGTCCGGACTTTGGCCAGTGTCTACTGCTTTTTGGCGGCATTGCTGTCCTAACGAACTAACGAACGAATGAAGCAGTTTCGTTTGGGGGAAATACCCTCGTGACGCGAAGCTATGTCCCAAGTCCTTAGCCATTCCCAGGGGCCAGCGTTTCCATTTGCGGTGGGGCCCCATTCCTGGACGCAGCGGCTGCCAGCGGACACACAGGCCACCGTCTCCCGCAGGCCCTCGGATCCTGCACTGCCAGAGGCTTCCAGGGCTGCGCCTTTGCTGTGCCTGAGTCTGGGCCCTGGACACCGTTGCCCTCTGGGGATGTAGGGCCGAGGCACAGAGGGGGCCCACCCGTAGGTGAGTTAGCATCCTGCCCGCAGGAACCAGTACCTCGCGCTGCCTCGATGGCGCGCATGGTGCGCGCCGGAATCAACAGCACTTGGCCTCCTCCCTGCCTACTCTTGCGAGACCCCTCGACCCAGCCCGGCGTCTCTTACCGTTCGGGGCAGCTCTGTGTCTGAGGCTGGTCGGCTCCGGGCTCGCCCGCCGCGGACTCCGGCTCAGGTGGCCGCCGGCTCTGCTCTGCGCGCAGTGTGGGTCTCCGCCGGTTCGTTACATCCCAGCGCGCAAGGTCGGGGCTGCCTCGGTTCAACCCGCTCCTCCCGCCGCCCGTCGCCCGTCGCCCGCGGGGAAGGCGGGGACACCGGCTGGGGAGGCGGGAATGGGGGGTGGGGTGGGGAGAAGCGAGGCGCTCGCCTGAACCCAAGGGGAGGGGGCGGCGCGGAGTCCCACGGGCGTGGGGCCGGGGCCTTTCTCCCCGCGAAGGAGACGTCGGTGCAGCTCACCGCCGCCGCCGCAGCCGGGGAGGTTGCCCGGGACTGCGGTCATAGCGAGGGGCTCAGCCGTGGGCTGCCTGAGATGCCTCGGGTCCCACTGGCCCAGCACACTTTCTCCGGGGCTCAGTTTCCCATCCGGCACTCGAGGGACTTGTCTGGTTTTGGTTTAGTCTAGATCTGGCCAGAGTTTCCCCGCATCCTGTCAGGTGAAGGTCAAGCCGGGTCTACCATTTCCCACTTTTCTGCCAGGCTCCAGGAGTGTTTTCGCCAAAGACGTTGTTATCCACTGGAGATTGTGTGCAGGGGTAGGCTGGACCTCTGTACCTGTCCTGCGTGAGGGATTGATTCCTTAAAGCGCGGAGCGGCGGAGGCTAGCCTTGACCGACCACAGGCGCACAGACCCTCCTGCTGCCTTTTGTCCTGCTCTTTCCCCTGAACCCTCTGCTGTGGGTCATCCTGATGTGGGATGGGAAGCAGAGAGCCAGGGAACCCGCGAGTCTGTAGGCCTGTTTTAACTAGAGGCCTTTGGGAGAGGATGAGAATTCAGGCAAATTGATAGCCCTCCGCACACAAGAAGAGCCTTCTATTGGGGGTATGTGTGTGTGTGTGGAACGGGGGGACCAATGGACGGAAACCTCTGCTTCCTCTGGCTTCTAGACCTAGCTTGTCCCTTCAGCTGACCAGCCTGTGAGAGTAGAGGTGAACCAGGCTGTGCCTGGGACTCCTGGATTGAGGGCAACCTAGGCTGGCCTCTAACTTCCTGGAGCATCAGATCGAGGGCGGTTGGTTCGAGGGAAGGTGCTGGGGAGATGGCATTAAAGTTTCATGAGGTGCTGTCAAAGGCGGCGCCTGCCTGCCCAGT
This sequence comes from Montemys delectorum, assembly GCA_019843815.1. Taxonomy (NCBI): domain Eukaryota; kingdom Metazoa; phylum Chordata; class Mammalia; order Rodentia; family Muridae; genus Montemys; species Montemys delectorum. Next base: position 7,885 of record JADRCD010138568.1, on the reverse strand, counting down.
TCTAGCCGGCAGCTGCTGGGGTGGATGCCGGGGCTCTGTGTCTGCTCTGGTACTGATCGGTACCTCTAGGGGCACCTGGCCTAGGAACAGGGAGACCCAAGGCCCTGCCACCCAACTACAGGTCCAGGTTAGTTGAGGTGTAGGGAGTTAGGTCCCCAGTGAGGATGATGAAGAGAAACTTTACAACATCCATTTACTCTACGGAGCAGAGCGAGCGGGTTTGAGGAGCTCCACACTGGCTTCAAAGGGTTAAGGATTCTGGTCAGAAGTACTTGCTTATACTGCCTAGCAGAAAAGCCATCCCCTACCCTGGAGCCTCTGGTCCCCTTCTCCAGTGTCTCTCGAATCCTTCTGGCTGGTTTATGGTAAAAATGGCCCTCTCACCTCATCACAGCCGCCTGAGTGTACTGGCATCTTTTAGCATAAAAGCAAAGCAGGGGACCCTTACTAAAGGGCATGCAGGGATACTCTCTGACTGGAGGATCTCGTGCCCTGGTGATCTTCTCGGTTTTGTTACCAGCTGATGACTGGACAGCACGGGAGATTTTCTGCATATCCTTGTTCCCAGGCACTGCCTGCCCTATCCCCCACCCCCAGCTTCCTCTAGCTACAGCAGTTGGTCAGACTTGGAATCTTTACTATAGCCATGTGGCTTTAGGGAAGCCATAGAACAGTTTTTCCATCTGTGAAATGGGGAGATGAGAGGTCTTAGTTTTAAGAAATTAACGGGTAAAGTAATAGTTAAGCGCTTGACTTGAGACATTTGAGCAAACAACTGAATGTTCTTGGTGATACCCGTGGGGACACTTGGTTCTCCTTCTTTCTTCAGGTGGTTACTGTGTTTGATTAAGGTAGGGATGGACCCCTTTTCTGACAGTAGACCTACTTCCGGACCTTGGTTAGCTACTAGGAAGTTTCTGTGTAGGACAGCTGGGCAGGCAGGTGGGGTTGGGGTGACCAGAAACCCCAGAAGTCCTTGGTGAACCTGGATGGGCCCAAACATATCTTTTTCTAATCTTGTTTTCTCACCTCCTAAAAAAAGTATTTCACACGTTCCCTTTGGTTCTTGGCATGGAAGGCTGCATATATTTCTTGACCTCCAGGTGCATCACGGGAAAGGCCAGCAGGGCTGTTTGACACACTGATTCTGGCATACTTTTTAATAGAAGTTTTTTCTTTAGTACAAGATTCTGAGGAGGGTTTATCACATGTGTTCTTAGCAAGCACAATACAACATCTTTGGCTGCAATCACACCAAGCTAGCCCTAGGGAGCCCTCGAGCTGTGTTTATTATCTCAACACCTAGCGAAAGTGGGGAGAATTTATTTTTCCTTCACAACTATTGTATTTTTTGAAATTGATATTTGTGTAACGATTGAGTCAAACCTGGTGTAGCTCCCTCAAAGCAGAGCCTAGTCTCTCCTGCTGATTATAGGCCCTCCCAAGGGTGGGCGGGGCTCTGTGTGCTGATTGGCGCAGGACAGCTAACATGCCCTCTTCTGAATCAACCACTGGCTGAAGAACAGTTGCTCAGGATTGTGGTTGGTCTTACCCCAGAAGGTAGACCACCACAGGAAGGGATAGTGGCCACATGCCTCCAAAAATCCATCCATAATAATTAGTGACATCAATGATGGTGATGATAATGGCAGTTGAATAAAAATGCTTCTTAAAGAAACTGTTGTCCTCGTGGGTCCTTAGGGTCTGTTAAGCTGTGGGTTGGGAGTCCCCCAAGGTGATCAGCAGGGGCTGGCTCTGTTGAGAGAGCCAGAGTCTCTCAGAATTGCTGCTGTATGCCTCTGTGGTGAGCAGAAGTGACAACAGGGTGTCGAGTCTTATGTACCCCCTCCCCCCACATCTACAAGGAGGAGGGGGTCAGAGGCTGTAAAACTGGAGATGACTCTTGTACCAGGCAAGGCATTCATGTGCTTGAGCACCTGAGATTTCCCAGGAAGCTGAGCACAGCCAGTGGGCATCTCACTATTTTATTTTACAACCGTTCTGAGTATCTGCACGGAATAGGAGGGTTTCTGACCTGGGATCCTCCTGGGTTGGCCTCTCTCTGGTCAAAAGCTTTAGAGAATCCACTCTGTGTTTAGGGTCTCACAAAGAAAGGCAGACAGCTTCTTCACATTTGGGTTGAGCCAAGGAAGCTCTCTCCCTCCCCCATGCACCCTATTAACTACACCGCGGGACCATTTCCACCTCTGGGCATTTTTTCCTAGAGATGCAAAGGCTCTTCAGCAAGAGGAACTGTGGTTCCTAAAGCAAAGGCAAGATGGTCTTACACAGTTGGTGCCCAGGGAAGAGAAGAAGGTCCCATACAGTTGGTGCCTGGGAGAGAAATCATGGCGAATGTCATAGAAAAACAGAAACCAGAGGCCACATGACACCTAAACTTGTATGGGATGTTCTCCTGAAAGCAAAGAGAAACAGAGGAAGGGTTGGAATGAAGAAGTATGTTCAGATTTATATTTTAGACCAGGAATAGGGATGTATGTCACTCAGGGGTAGAGCTTGTGGTTAGCATGTGTGAGGTTCTGGGTTTGACCACAAGCGCCAAGATGAGGAAAGGAAAGGAAAGGGACACGTCCACTCTACCTAGAACGGACGTCACCAGGCGAGATGAGAGCAGGTACAAGACCACTCCGTCTGTCTTTCTGTTTCTCCACCAGTCCATCTGTCTGATTCTTCTTCCACTAAGCTCCAGAGGCCACAGTGTGCCGTGGGGGAACAGATAGAGAAGCCGTGGCCCCGCAATGTGCTAGAGTTGCCTCTTTGGGGAGCCTTGGTTTATCTCCCTGTGGCTGTCAGTCTCTCTGATGTCTCAGCTGCCTTCCACGTGTCTACAGGCTGCGTGAGGAGACAGGGTGCCGAGGTACCAGCATGGTGAATAGTCCTGTCGGAAGCTTTTAACGTAATTACTCCTGCTTGAGCTGGCTGGCTGGGCCGACAAGCTGCCCGTGTTTCCCCGAGCTGGAAAATCTGAATTGTTTCATGACAATTGAAAGCATGGTTGGAGATCTACCAGAGGGAGCTGCCCATGAAATATTTATGTTTCCTCAGTGTCGCGGGGGCCCATTCTCCTCTGCCGTGGGAGCCCTGGGTGTGCAGGGCTGGTGGCTTGCTGGTGATTGCTATTATTTGGGGGACATGTCCCTGGCGGTTGCTTCACTCCCAGCTGTGCACATCAGCACAGCCAGATCCAAGTGGGACAGAACCTGAGGGCTGCGACCACTTGGGCATACAAGTCCAGTGGTACTGAGGGCACCTATGGAGTCGGTCTGGGTGTGAATCTTAGCTCTGCCCCGTGGCGCGGTGAGCCTTGTTTTCTTAGCTGTTCACCGAGGGATGAAGAGCTCTTGCCTTGCAGGGCTGTGAGGTACGGGGTGACCTTAGGCGGGGGGCCTGGTGCTGAGCCACAGCCCTTGGAAGACCTTGGGGTCACCCCAGGGACTGGCTCTGGGAGCCCCTACCAGATCCCTAGAGGGTTATGGTCCCTTTCCTTCTGTGGAATACTTTGGAGTTTTCTGTGATTCCCCTTTCTCTTTAAATTCTAAATAAATACTCATGTTGGCATGGCACGTGTTGGCCTAGCAGGCAGCTCTGATGGGTGAGGAACCCACATGCCTAGCCCAGGACTCAGCATATAAGCGGGGCCTGGCCAGGGGCAAGAAACTGTGGGAAGCCCCTCCTGGCTGCCTGAGCTGGCAGACTGCTCAGGGCAGCAGAAGCCTCTTGTTCCTGGGCCTGTTTGAGTTTCCTCTTAGCCATTCGTGATTCGAGCGAGCCTGTACCTGTTGACTGCTGAACAGCACAGAGGGGCTAACAGGTTTCGAGTACCAGTTGTGCTGGACCTGTGCTCGGTTCTTTCTCTTGGGTTATTTCCTCATCATAGTCAACTGTCAGCAGGTTTTCAGATGAGGAACTCACCCTGGGAGAGGCTCAGCTACTGGCCCAAGATTCCAACTAATGGCAATAGCGCAGCCTCTGGATTAGGCACCCAGATGTGGGCCAGGCCTCTGCTAGTGTCTTACTGGGCATGAGTTCCTTTAGCTTTCATGCCACACAAGGACTACAGGAATGGCTTTGCTCTCTCAGGACTGAGATGTTGAGGCACTGAAGACCGCAAAGCTTAGTCTGGGGGGTTCCAGGCTCGACCTGCGTCCCCTCGAGGAAGCCACATTAGCCTGACGGTGAAAGATCTTTGTGTTCTCGCTACTTACAAAGGGAAACCGAGGCCAGGGACTGGACCCCACACCATTTCTGTTTTCTGGGACCTCCATTTGCACGGCTTCCTTGTCTCCTCCCTTGTACTGACTGTGAAATCCAGGTCTGGCATCTTCCCAGAGGATCCACCTTTCTGGGGGCTGACTCCCTGTCCAACAGCATCTATCAGGGTACACCAACCCGACTGGTTGGGCAGGAGTCCTGAGTAGCCTAGGCCACAGGTTAGGGTCATTGATCTCTCTCAAAGAGGTTAGACCTGAGGTGAATCAGTAGAGATTTATTTGCCTCCCCCAGCTTACACTTAGACCCCCACCCTAAGCCTTGAGTCCTCTTAGCCCCCCCTTCTCCCATTCAAAATCATATTCAGACTCTGCCTAGAATCATTCTTGCCCCAGGGAGAACATCTGATCCTCAGGGGCTGTGGTGGTATTTCAAGCATGGTGGAGGGTTGCTAGACTTCTGAAGTACTGCTGAGTCTCACTTTGGTGCACCCATAGGTAGGCCTGGGTCACAGAGGCTCGGGGCAGGGGGGCTCCCACTGGGCCCTGGGAACTAAGCTTATCTACGTACAGAGTCATCCCTGCTGCAACACAAATGCAAGGTAAGGGGGCTTTGGTCCATGTCTGCCAAGTTCTGGTTGAATTGAGAGCCAGGATCAAGTCTGGCAAAATAAAACAGGAGAAAGGGTCTCAGGGGCTGTAAAGATGAGGGGTGGGGGGGGTGCCTTGGGCCTGGAGGCTCTACCGGGTGTTCCTGCATTTGCTCTCCAGCGTGATCTCTACCAGTTGGCCAGAGCCTGGGGCATATGGTGGTGATTTCCCTGCCTCTCCTGGCAAAGCTGAGGTCTTGGGTGCTGCATGATCAGAGAGAGCTGGGGTAGGATGCCCTATGACTCAGATATCCCAGGATTCCTCTTTGTCTAGGAGCTAGGAAGAATTGGGTCTGGCACTGGGGCCTGGGGGCCCGGCAACCATGGGCCAGGCTAGGAGGGAGGCCAACACACCCATCCAAACTGGGGAGCAAAGCTAACCTCTCTGACCATGTCCTATACAAACATACCTCCCTACTTCTTCATAGGAGGACAGGACAGAAGAAGGGGGTGTCAATGCCGATACATTCCCTGCCTTGGTCTCAGTTCCTTCAATCGTAAATGTGCGCTCCTCAAGCTTTGGCCGTAACTTTCACTCCCAGAGAAGGGTTTACTATGATGAGCTTCTAGAGTGGTAAGGTGAAGTCTGGTGACCCTGGGGGGGGGGGGACAGAAGGAGGGCATCCTTGAAGAAGTATCTTCTGCGCTGGGTCTCAAGACACTGGCAAGCTTTCTTCAGAGAAGGGGAGGGTCCATCAGAGAGCACAGCTATGAAGATGGGGTACCGGAGGATTGGGAAGCTGGGAGCTCAGTTCAGTCCACTCTGAGGGCTCTGAGGCCTCTTGGGTGTAGTGGGAGAGGTAAAGAGCCGAATGCTAGGCCAAGGGATTCTTGAGACAATGGGGAGCCACTGAAGGTAGCTGGCTGGGGAGGGGTCAGGAGGTAGGTCTAGGCCAGAGCCAGTGGAGAACCCAAGAGGGCCCCTGGCTTTCTCCTTTGGGCTGGGAAAGGCCAAATCTGTAACTTGGCAGCCATTTTCCAGGCCTGGTTCCTCTGTCCTGATGCCAGAGGCTAGGATCCAGGGTCCTGGGTTCCACAGCAGGGGGAAGCCTCTTCAGAACTGCCAGGGCTTGGTGGCTGTCTCTTTATGCTTGCTCAGTGGTACTATTCCCTTGTGCCCTGTACTCTTCTCTCAGCCCTCAGGAAGGAGAGGATCACCAAGAGGCCTGGTCCAGGATGTCTTGTTGCTCTTCTTCATCCTGGGGTCCACTGAAGCCCACCAAACTTATTTTGGACCAGTAAGTAGCCAGGTGCCCAAGCAGCCGTGGATGTGCACATCACTTTAGACTTTAGAGGTGTGTTGGGGAACCTCATTGTCTATGGAGGCAGAGACTGAACCAGCGTCTTAGACTGTCTTCCATTCTGCAACCTCGTGGGGCCCCCTCTAAACCAGGGGGTCCATCTGGTCCTCTACCGTGGCAATGCAGAAGTGTGCTGTGCTGTCCACACCTCAGCCTATAGGAAGGGGAGAAGGAGGTGTTGGTGGGAGAATGCAGGCGCTGCTTCATAGAAGGCTTAGCGACTTGCTCTCTCTCCTGAAGGACAGAGGAGGGCAGGTAAGGCCTTTGGGGAGCTCTGTGCCAGGATCCTGTTCCCTCACATTTCTCCTCCCATCCCATCCTCTGGGGGTGGGGCCTTGTGCTGAGCCTGGAGGGTTAAAGGATGGAAGCAACATTTTCATTACTCATTGCTCAGCTCTGTACTCCTGAGGAAAAATAATTATATATATATACATATACATATATATGTATATACTTTTTATTATCCTATTTTGTGTGCATGGGTGTTTGTCCTGCATGTCTGTCTGTCTGAGCATTATGTTTATGACTGGTGTCTTTGGATGCCAGATGAGGGCATCTTATCTCCTGGAACTGGATGGTTATGAGCCATGGTACAGTTGCTGGAGATTGAACCTGTGTCCTCTGGAACAATAGTCAATGCTCTTAAAGGCTAAGCCATCTCTCCAGCCCAGTAGATACCTTAAAAAAAGGCAGAGGAAGTATATATATATATGTATATGTACATATATGTATATATATATATATATATATATGTGTGTGTGTGTGTGTGTGTGTGTGTGTATGACCACACACATATATGATTATGTCATAAACACAATGATACATCACAAGCTACTTTTTGTTTTGTTTTGTTTTTTGGTTTTTTTTTTTTTTATTTTTTCGAGACAGGGTTTCTCTGTATATCCCTGGCTGTCCTGGAACTCACTCTGTAGACCAGGCTGGCCTCGAACTCAGAAATCCGCCTGCCTCTGCCTCCCAGGTGCTGGGATTAAAGGTGCGCGCCACCACCGCCCAGCCACAAGCTACTTTTAAAGGTGGTATTTTGGGGGACTGGAGAGGTGGCGGCTCATCAGCTATGACCACTTACTGATCTTGCAGAGAACCTGAGTTTGGGTTCATAACATCCCCATGTCAGCTCACAACCACTTGTAATTCCAGTTCCAGGACATCTGGTGCCCTCTTCTGGCCTCCTCAGGTACTGCATGCATATGCTGCACATAAACTTATGCAGGATCACACATGCACACATATAAATAAGTCAGCAAATAAATAAATCTCTTTAAAAGCAGTGTTGCCAGGGGCATAGAGATGTAGCTCAGAGGGTAGAGTGCTTTCTAGCATACCACAAGGCCCTACACTAGATCTTTAGCATCATTCAAATCAGACATGGTGGGCACACCTGTAATCCTAGCACACAGAAGGCCAGCATTTAAGGTCATATTCAACTACTTAGTAGATTGGAGGCCAGCCTTCCAGGCATTGTGAGATCTTATCTTTAGAAACAGTGATGGTCTGAAGCAGTATGTTATGCAGTTTAAAAACTGGATGATTGCCAGGCGGTGGTGGTGCACGCCTTTAATCTCAGCACTTGGGAGGCAGAGGCAGGCGGATTTCTGAGTTCGAGGTCAGCCTGGTCTACAGAGTGAGTTCCAGGACAGCCAGGGCTATACAGAGAAACCCTGTCTCAGAAAAAAAAAAAAAAAAA
>JADRCD010138562.1:0-19633 GCA_019843815.1 Montemys delectorum | reverse complement strand
CTTTCTTTCTTTCTTTCTTTCTTTCTTTCTTTCTTTCTTTCTTTCTTTCTTTCTTTCTGTCTTTCTTTCTTTTTCACCTCTGAGAAAACCTGACTTTGGGGTTTTATAAAAGCCAAGGGCTTCTACTGATAGAACATTCTGGAGGACTCTTGTGTGCCTTCCATGGGAATTAGTATTTAGGATACTGATACAAAAGAGTTAAAGTTCAGGATTACTAGTAGTTTGCCTCACTCCTGGTTCCAAATGCAGGAAGGATTTAAGAAACACTCTCAAGTAATAAAGCAGTGTAGACAGTTTAAGTCTACATTTAACAGCTGCTAGCTTTTATCTATAGAGGATGCAATTTTTGTAAGAATGTGGACATCATGAAAATTCCTAAAGGGAGATTTTCATGAGTGTCTGTGACCCAGAAGACGAGAAGGCAAGGGTACATGTTGTACAAGTACAACAGTTTGTACTTGATGAGTATAGGCAATATTATGGACATATTAAAAGTGTATACCATCAGGTTTGTACAAAGGGAAATATGCATTCTGAGTGCCTGATGGTTGTGTAATGTAATGTATTTGTTTCTGGTGCATAGTTTTGTTAGATCTTTGAGCTAACCCTCCCCAACAGTAAGTTCACTTTTGTGTCCATGGGAACTTAAATGAGCTTGTTTAAAAAAGCAGAAAAAGAGAATATAGGTATATTTCTTCTGCAGCATCTTGTTGCATAAATTCACTTAAAGAAGCCTCAGATATTTGCAAGAGAATATGAAAAGTAATAATGGGAAAAATGGTGTTGGACACCAACAATTGTTATAAGTGAAAAATAAAATGAGTTTGGAGAGATGACTCAGTCGATAAAGTACTTGCTGCATAAACACCCTAACCTGACTTTGAATCTTCAGATTCAGAGGAAAGCCAGACAATGGTGTCAGTACCTATAATGTTTATATGTATATACTCATATATACACATACATATATGCTTGTATAAATTTATGTATCCATGTGTATACATATCTATATGTATATATATGTATATATGTATGTATGTACATTGATTTGTTCTTTTATTCTTCTCTCATATACTACATCTCAACCTCGGTTTCCCCTCCCTCCACTTCTTCCAGGCCCTCTCCTTCAGATCCACTCCTTTTTTTGTCTCTTTAGAAGAGGGAAAGGCTCCCAGGAATATCAACTAAACATGATATATCAAGTTTCAATAAGACTAGATACCTCACCTCATATTAAGGCTAGAAAAGGCAACCGAGTAGGAGGAATAGGACCCTAAGTACAGCTCAGTCATGGACAGTCCCATTTTCACTACTAGGAGTCCCATAGCTACACAACTACAACCACGAGGTATACGGCAGAGGACTTACCTCAGACTCAGGAATGGTCTATGTTTGTGGCTTCAGTCTCTTGTAAGCCCCTATGAACCCTCCTTAGTTGTGCCTGAATGCTGTGTTCTAGTGGCACTCTCTACCACTCTGGCTCCTAAAATCATTCTTTCCCCTCTTCTGTAATTCCTGTTCTGGGAGAATAGACAGGAAGATCTTGGAAGCTGACAGGCCATCTAGTTCAGGAAAGAAGGCAACACAGGACCTGATGCATAGTAGCCAAGTAATTTGCAGATGGGCTCCCTGCCCAGCCCTGCATTATGCTATTTTGAGCTGTCATGCAAAACCAACCCAACAAAACATTCTTCTACTTTCACAATTCATTCCCATGAAGTTGCTAGAGTAAGAAAATGTATGTCGTGTCTCACAAATGTATGTCTGGGCCTGAAGCATTCACTGTTCAAATCCTCTCTTTTTTAATGGCTTTTGCTCCCACTCTTTGCTCCTGCAACTGTGAGATAACTTGGGTATAAATTCTTCTTAAGGAATCTGCCTTACGTAAAACAACTTGGCAATATTTGCACAACAACTGCAAGAAAAGTCTTTCATAAAACAGACAAAAAGGCCAAGTGTGTGGATCACTGATTAGAAGGATGGGGTGGGACTCAGCATCAGTCAGAGGAAGTCATTTGACCTGGCTCCACACTGCTAGAAAAGGAAGCATCCTGCTCACAGTGAGATTTCATGGTGAAATGGGGTAGAAACATCCTATTTAAATTGCAGCTACAACCATGGCTGTTGCTTCTTATGATGACATTTGTGACACATAAAATGTCCTCTTGTTCCCACACTGTGACAACTTAGGAATTTCTAGTGTGGGCCAATTTGCTTATGTAAGGTTCCACAGAAGCATAAAAGCAATCTCAGGAAGAGGTGAATTTCAATGTTCAGGTTTGAATCACCAGGTGCTTCCAAAACCATCAGAGCATATTTACAAAGTACAGTCTTAAAAAGACTTTAATATAAATACAAAACACACATGGGGTTCCTTTATTAGTAGAAATCATCACCTGAATTGCTGGCTAAAAATGTAATAAAAAATTTTAAAGTGTAATAGTACTAACCTTCATTTATACTATTGTATTTATACAAACATATAAATATATTCAAAACTGCTTCGTCAATAATACTAACTTATACTGAACCACAATTAAATTGTGTTTAGTTTTACTGATGTCACATATATTATTTATTTCTAGTCAGATATCTGGATGCCATTTCCATTCACTTCTTTAGTTTGTTCCTTTATTTATATGTTTGTTTTTTGTTTATTCATTTGATTCCTGCATTTTTGAAGGGACTTAAGAAAGTAAGCTCTTCAATTATTTTTTTTTAAATTGTTTTGGTATTTGCTGAAAGACAACTCAATAAACTTGTGAGCAGAAACATCAGAAGGAACCTAAGGAGCCATAAAAGCTTACAGTGTGAAAAAGGCTGATCTCATGAATGTTAAATACCATGGTATAGGCAAAATCAAAGTTGATTTTGAATTTTTCTGTAATTTCTTTCTACACTAAAGAAAATATGATTAATCTTGTATTGCACAGTTTCCATCTGTGTCCGTTATGTCAAGTACATCTTATGCTATGCTAGAAGATAGTATATTAGATTTAGTCAAAGATGTAAATATATATAAAATTGTCTAAAATTTCAACAATTTTCATCAAGCTTGTTTTAGTAAAATATTGCACAAAAGCTTTTGGAGACATTTAGTCTTTTCAGTTACTTCTTAGTAGTCACTTTTGCATGTGCATATTTTAAAACCTTTTCTGAACAATTATTTGTTTAGCAACTGAAATCAGAAATCTGCAGAGAGAGAGAACTGATAAAAATCTCAAGTTAACAATGCGTGCACGCATGCATGCACACAAGTGCACACATGTGCACACACACACACACACATGTACACACACAGTGATAATAAATAAAAAACCAAGGCCAGTATTAGCATTTATAGCAAAAGCAATGAGAGAAATTTAAAAATTTTCCAAAAGATGTATGGATGAGGATATCTGTGTCCACAGTGATGCATCTCCATGACGGACAGAGAGAGGATAGATGGAATACAGAGGGGCATTCATGCAAAGGCTTCATAAGTAGCCTATGTGGTCAGTAACCTACACTGAGGCTTTTGCCTGATGCAGTTGTAGTAAAAAAGAAGTGAAACCAGATCAACATGTAAGTCTATAGACCTTCCAAATCTATCATAACAGTGAGTATTGTCACTGTAGTTACCAGACACTGGAAAGGGTGAGAGAGAACAGAAAGAGGTTAATAGCTACAAAATTATGGTTAGGTAAAGAGAACACATCCAAAACTCTGTGTTAGGTGACAGCAATGTTGTGTATTCACTGTGATTAAAAGGATTTTGAATATTTCTAATAAAATTGAGAGATAAATGTTTGGGAGGCAATCTTTGCTGACTGTACTGACTTTATTAGTGCTATTTGTCGTTATGAACAAAATATCACACAGTACCTAGTGGATATCTATAGCTACTTATAAATTAAGAAACAATACCTTAGCCTTCCATGTTTCCCTTCTAGCATAGGATCACAAACTGAAGAGAAACTGCAGGAGTGGAGTCAATACCGAGCTAGAGAGAGACAAGAGAGGAAAGGAGAGAGAAGATGTAGATCAAAGCAATGGAGAAGCAGAGTTGGGGAGCTGCCTTGTGCTTTGAACACAGCACACTTAGAATAGAAGAGCAAGCTTTGTGAAGTTACTCAACACTCCAAGATATTCCTTCTTCAAAAGGATCAGGACCACACAGTCACATAAAATATTGAACAGAAAGTTATTTTGAGGTTCCATGCATCAGAAATTATCATAATAAAAAAATCATAAGCATGATAGCTTTGTCACAGATGACAAAACACACCACAAACAGTTTTCATAGAAAGATCATAAGCATAATATGCTTTATAATAATTATCCTAAAATTCTTTGAGGGTCTATGAAAAGATAATGCAAATCAGAATTGGAGAAATTTTGCTTTTTAAGCCCCTTAAGAGAGTGGGTTGTGAGCAGTGGGAGAGAGGAAAGAACAGGTTTTTATTTTATTTTATTTTATTTTATTTTATTTTTATTTTTATTTTTATTTATTTATTTTTTGGCAGGGAGACCAGGAAAGGAGATATCATTTGAAATGTACATAAAGAAAATATCTAATAAAAATTTAAATAAAAGTCATTTCAGACATTGTCTTAGAGTTTCCATTGATGTGAAGAGACATTGTGACCAAAGGAATTCTTATAAAAAACAACATTTAGTTGGGGATTTAGTTATCGTCATGACAGCATCCAGGCAGATAATGATGCTGGAAGAACTGAGAATTCTACATATTCTTCCAAGGGAAACAGAAGACTTGCCTAATGCCACACTTCCTCCAACAAGCCTACATGTAGTCCAACAAGGCCACATTTCCTAACAACACCACTCCCTAGGCCAAAAATATTCAAACCACCACAGACTTTCATGCTTAGACAACACATACATGATGTTACCACATTAAGTAAGGGAAAGTTGAAAAATACATGTGCGATTTTTGGGATGTTGTTTTCTTTTCTTGAAAATTTAATTGGTCACAGCACAATGTTAAAAATATTTCTGTATGGAATATGCAAAAAGCTAAAATTAACTGAGACATATTCCCTTTTTGTTTTATTATTTTCACTGTCCATTGGGTGTATTTTGACTACAAAGGACATAAGATATAAGAAATAGGTAAAATTCTAGTTCATAACAAAATAAAAATGTTATATATTTAAAATTTTATACTTAAATAAATGCTATGTATATTAGTTGTATGCATAGTTAAGAATATACTATAATATTGCATCTAGTTATATTACATATGTATCCATGTGTTATATAATGAGAATAATACATATACATACAAATATATATTCTCAGAAATCTATTAAACTGATCATAAAAAAACAGATTTAAGCCTAGAATACCATTATTCCACTATAAAACATAGGAATTATTAAGGAAATCATGATTTCTTTTGTTTGTAAGCCTCTATTAGACCCATTTCAAATGGATTCATAAGTCTACTTTTGAGATCATTTGAACATGAGAACTGATAGTTATTCAAGATAATAAACTCTTTAAACACATCTTCATGCCTGGACTCAAACTACATGGTATGTTTGCATTTACAAATTCTGCTTTATTTGAGAAGATGATAGATAAGCAATTGACTAATAGTGCCTAAAGAGAAAAAAATATTAGTTATCCTTATTTTGAATAGAAAATATACCACTTGCCCAAATAGATAAGAAGTATCTCTCTACAGATACTTCCAATAATGACAATGAACTACCACTGTGATTTCTAAGTAATTAGTAGACCTAGCTCTTGAACTAAAATCACTAATATGGAGTCAAGTGAATATTACTCACATAACACTATACTATTTATAACATTTTTCAGTTTATACTTGATCCACTCATTGAGAATTCTATATTCTTAAAGCACATACTCCAGAAATTTTTAGTATATCTCTCATGTTGTTAACCACCTTCATCTCATCCCAGAAAAGTTTTACCTGCTGCAAAGCAACTACCTCCCCAAGGAGTCTCACTAATTCATAATCACTCTTAACGAAAATTCAATTTAAATCATATGTAAATGTCACTTTTACTTCCATAAAAGAAGTGATGAGATAACAGGCTTACTTAAGCTATGTGACTACATGGCTCGGGCTAGTCCCAGAGCAGTTCCTTCTCTGTTTTAACTATCCCTAGGCCTAGGCTTAGAAGCTTCTATAAGAACATCCAGAAATAGACTAACTAATGCTTTAACATTAATTTTTTTGAACACTAATGAGGCAGAAACCACAGCTATGGAGAAACACTGGATTGTAGAAAAAAGAAAAAACAAAAAAGAAAAAGCAGAAAACAAAAACAAAAAAAAAAAAACTATTGAATTAAGTCAACCTGTACACTTTAAAGATGTGTTAACATGAGAATGGAAGTCAGAGAATGTATTATATTGGGGAAGATGTTTTGCTTATATTCCCACAGGTGATGAAAGACGATGGGTTCCGCCAAAATTATTAATATCTAATTTGAATAAGAGAAAATTCCACATGAAAGGCACTACTCAAGGAAGGAAGAGATGCAGAAAACAAAAACAAAACAAAAATATAGCTATCTCCTGAGAGGCTCTGACAGTACCTGATTAATACAGATGTAGAGGCTCACAGCCATTCATTGAACTGAGTACATGGTCCCCAATGAAGGAGTTAGAGAAAGGATCTATGGAGCTGAAGGGTTTGTAGCCCCTTAGGATGAACAACAATATGAACTAACTAGTACCCTCAGAGCTCCCAGGGACCCAACTACCAACCAAGGACTATATATGGTGGGACTGAATGTTCTGGCAGCATGTGTATAGTAGAGGATTGCAAATTCGATCATCAATAGGAGGAAAGGACCTCGGCCTTGTGAAGGTTTTGTGCCCCAGTGTAGGGGAATGCCAGGGCCAATAAGTGGGAGAGGGTGGGGTGGCAGGCACGGGGAGCGGGGAGGCAACAGGAGTTTGTTGTTTTTCTTTGTTTGTTTGTTTGTTTGTTTTTTGGAGGGGAAACTGGGAAAGGAGAAATTTACATGTAAATAAAGAAAATATCTAATAAAAAAAGAAAAGAAAAGAAAATGCAGAAAGCTGACATCCCTGCATGACATCTCAACAACCTGGCTGAAAAAGGACAGATTGTTCATCTGACTGACAGGCCTAAATATTTTGATGCTGAAATGGTCATTTTGAGGGATGACAAATGATCAGGACTGCAGTTATGAAGAATCATCATATCAATGAATCCTCAGAAGGACATTTGGATTGTTAAATTTGTACAATTGGTAATTGTTTGTGTTGTAAAATTTAAGCTGTGTCCAATTGTTGGTTTAAACAGAAAGAGGAAGATGTAGAGGAATTTTAACTGAGCAACGTACAACCTTCTAGTTGTATGTGATCTAGCCATATTGTAGACATGCCCTGGATTATAGTATGATCCTGCTGGAATATAGTCATACATTTAGTCCCTAATAGTAAAGGTACAGTTAGTTTGTACCTCCCAAAAAATTATGGGAATTTTAGTATATGACTCTTTGCACTTAAAAAGGTGTTTACCCACGTTAAATCAGGCATTCCTACATTCTTTTTGGCAGACATATTTCTGTTTTCTTGATACATCACATATTGTTTATCTATTCATAAGTTAATGGGTGATTAGACTATTTCTTCTCTTTGGACATTGTAAATAAGGCCACTATGGACATTTTTGAACAGATATCTCTGTGGATATAGGCTTACATTTCGTTGCAGTGCATGCCTATTAGTGGCATTTTTGGGTTATATGGAACAGTCACTAATTTTATTGTGGACAAGTAAACTGCTCTCTACAGTCTTGAACTATACTCAGTTTTTCCAAAGGAATTGGAAAGGATTCCAATGATGTCTCTCAATCCTATGGTTGATTTGTAGGATGTTAAGAAGGCAGAGGGTGCATGCTGTCCTGCACCATGACTGAGTAGGCAGAAACTTTCCACTGCATGCACATTGATACACTGAATTTAGATTCTTCAGCAGAGAAATTATGAGGCAAGGACAGAAAAAGAACTCTCTGAAGATCAAGAGTCTTGGACACATTACGCTTTAGTAGCTGGGTTAGAAGGGTCAGAAATACTAAAATGCCTAGAAATGATAGATGAATAGAAGTGCATTTAACCTTCATGATGACACGTGCCAACAATCTTTGTACTTAGGAGTTATAAATATTAGGATCTGGAGTTCAAGGCTAACCTTAGCTATACAGTGAGATGGAGACCAATCTAGACTACCCAAATTGCTGGGTTATTTTTAGTTAAAGCAAAAGCAACAGCAATAAAAGTAACAAAACCACATTTGAATGGGTTCTCATTTTTTTCTACAAATTATGGGCTCTTTACTAAGAAATGTGTCCCAATAACTTTTTATGTTTTAAAACATGATACTTTTCCTCTTACATATTGGTGCTTCTGAATCACACATATGTCCATGGGGCTTTTGAAAAACACCCTAAAAGTTTACACCTTATGATCATTTTAATTTCACAGTATGATTGAGAAGAAAGTACAGTAATTTCCCTATATATCCTTGTCTGCAACATGTACAGCCTATGGCTGTCATCCATCGCTTTGTCTCAAGAGTGGTATACTTGCTACAACAGGTAGCGTTTCATTGATACATCCTTCTCTAGAGTCTACAATATTCATTAGCAATCATTATATTTGTAGTACATTTCATAGTTTGAAGAAATATGTGATATTGTACATCCACCAAATAATAACTCTTCTCCTAATATCTTCTGAGCTCTGTCCATGCATCCTTCTTTCTCCATCAGTGCCAGGAAGCTATTGATTCTGTTATAGTCTCTTTAGGTTTGGTTTTTTAGAACTTTATAAATCTGTAATCATGTAGTATGAAGCTTTTGTGGATGGCTTTCTTTCCTTTCACTTAGTAATGTACACTGAAGTTACTTCAATGTCTTGTATGTGCTTACATGTCTGTGTTCACATATGGGGGAGCCTCTGCACAAAGAATATGTATATTTAGAAGTCAGAGGTCAGACTCAGTCTTCAGTCTTCAAGAACCATTCATATTGGTTTTTAGACAATGTCTCATATTGGGATCTAGGGCTCAACAATTAGACTAGGCTAGGTGGCCAGTGAGTCTCAGCAATTCTCTTGTCTCTCCCTTCTTATAGGGAGATTATATTACTTTCCAAACTGAGCTATTTTCATAGCCTGCCTTTAAAACTTTTAATATATTGACTATTCTTAAATAGCCATCTTAAGCTAAATTATATGCATTTGCCTTTATTCCATTCTCATAAAGAATAATATTAATTCATGTAAAAAACTGCACAAGAAATATTCTGTTATATTCTTATATACTTACATGTATAAGATGTGTGGATCAAGAAATATATATTAATATCTATAGTAATGACACATCAAAATTGAGATGATTATTATAAATTTGAAAATTCCCAATTCCATTCACATCTATATATTTAAAAAATATATAGATGAGTAAAAGAGTAAATATAAGTTAAAATATGTATAGAATAAGCTTTAGACTTTCAGAGATTAGAGGCTTAGTTTGGTGTAGAAAAATTCTATTTTCTCTCAGAAAATGACACTTGACTGTTCTCTTTAAGCTGACTTTCTCTGTGACAGCTGGAGAGAGAGGAAGGGAGAGAGAGAATCACTTTGTGTGCAGCAGCTCATAAGCATATACCTGAGATGCATCAAAGAGTGTCTTCTCAACCAATGTCATGAGAAGGAGGCAGCATAATGCCCTTTCCAAACCAAGAATGTGGCAGGCAAAACTGTTCCTTAAGAGCCAGCTTTGGTTTGAATTGGGAGATACCATGCCTACTATCAGAACGGCTTGTCTAATATTTGTTTTTCTTTTTTCCAATTAGTGTGGTGTAACTTGTATTCATTTTGTGAAATAAGAAAGCTAATTAGCAGTGTACCATCAAAAGCATTGGTGACTATTGGGATATCTTGATTTCTGGAGAATTCACTAATGTGAGATGCTGCCTTTCAGGCCAGTAGTCAAGGGATTAAAGAAGAAAGGACTGTGGAAATTTCCAAGCTTTATTAGACTGCCAACTCTTTTATCTCATGTTTATAAATAGCACTAAAATAGTCTTTGAACTGAAGTCTACAGTTGCTTTGCTGTAGTTCTTGTAACAGGTATTCTGAGCAATCATTGCCTGCTACTTATGTACATTGCATTTGTATCAGTGGTAGCTCTGGGATTCATGCTTTCTTGAATCACATTGTCTCTATTAACCCTTCTAGCATTTTCTCATCCCTTAGTTGGAGTGTAACTCTATTGTTGAGTTTGGTATTTAGACTTACTGGTGACAAGAGCTACAGAAATGAACTACAGAGTGACTTTTACTCTTTCAAGAAATGCATTCTTTATTCTCTCTGTACTTCTCTCTTCTGCATTGTCCAATGAAGGACTAGAGGATGGAAAACAAGTATATAGCCATATGGCCTGTCATACCCAGCACTAATAATTTATAGTATCAATAGATGAACCCTATAGGTGTATGAGAAATCAATGAATGTTGTTAAGTGATTCTGAGATAAGGAATAGTTTGCAATGTAGCACTTTTATTCAGGTTTAGAGGCCTTCAGTTAAGATGTACTTTCCCTCTGGAATGCTCCTACTTCACTTTCATTCTTTTGCAATATTCTTGATTTGTTTCTATCATAGCTACTGAAAATTAAAGAAGAAAAGTCAAACAACTGAGCTATATGACTTAGACCTAATAATTGGGTAATTCAATATTTTGTTGAAAACATTTTGGAAATAACATTTTCTTCTTTTTGTATCGAAATCATGTTATATTTGACTTTGTAAGGTTTGAAGTTTATAGTATACATATATATGTAATTTAATATGTATTGTCTAGTATATAATATTTACTTCAGTGTTTTATATATGAAAGCACTTATTAAATACTGAGGACAATTATTCTATTTTCATAGTAATAGGATATTTTTGCTATAGTTCTAGCTGCCTTTCTTATTCTGGTCTTTAGAGAGAAACAACCTTAGCTAAGTGTATATTTTAATTTTCTGTTATCATCATTTCATAGTTTATAAGAAGCAGGACTGGTTAAATGTTTGATTCATCTGTTTTACTTACCATCAATACCTTTAAAATAGTGTTTGTTGACATTTTAAAACATAGATTAAAATACTATAGTAAAAAAAAACAGCAAAACCAAAAATTAACAACAATGCAAACACTGGTGCTTGATATGGTGATTTGATTCACCATTATTTTTCTCCCAGGAAACAGTAGCACTACTTTTTAAATTTTAATTCATTGTGTCTCAGTTCCACTGATAGAAATAACTCTCAGCTTTGAGAGTTTTGCCATTACATTGATTGTGAGTCTTTCAAATGGACAGAATTTGAAACATTTTATAAAGTTACATCCCATCCAAATTATAAATTCAATTAGTGACATAAATATTATGAACTCAATTCAGTATGTTTTCCTCACCTAGTGCATTTATAACATTCCAGATTCTGCATGAGAAATTGTCCTTTACCTTAAAATATCTTAGACACATAGAGTAGATATGGTAACTGAACCTATTGAAGATTACTGGAATAGATATTGGAGATCATCATAACAAGTGAGTGAAAATATTCACTTCCATGCTAATATTATAATCTTAATTTATTTCTAAATATCTTTACTGTTTAAAATTTTTTGGATTTTTTTTTTTTTGAAACAGGGGTTCTCTGTATAGTCCTGGCTATCCTGTAACTCACTCTGTAGACCAGACTGGCCTTGAACTCAAAGATTCACCTGCCTCTGCCTCCCAAGTGCTGGGATTAAAGGTATGTGCCACTACCACCTGGCGATTTTTTGGGTATGTTATCTTATTTTCTTAAATTGCATTTCATTTAAGTTCTGATTATGGGTGACTCTTATAATTCGTGATTTATTAATCACCTTACTCTTAGTTTTGTTTATCATTCTTTGTTGTCGAGGACCGTCAGCCTCTCATTACCAGTGCTTTAATAGTACATGTTACATTTCATTGTTTGTTTTGTAATAGTGCTTAAAAGCTGCCTCCTCCACCGAAATGGCTACTTTTGCTTGTCAACTTGAATATATCTGGAGTTAACTGAAACACAACAATTGTAAACTATCAATGTATTTTCCTTAATTAAATCACTTCAAGGAAAAATAGCCATATTTAATCCAAATCTTTCGAGACAAGAAAATCTACCTTTAAACTTGGCCCCATTTTCTGATACTTGCCTATGTATAAGGACATGGAGTGAGAACACTTTTGTACTATGCATGCTCGCCTTTGATATACCTGGAATGTTTATTTTTCACTGAAATCACAGTCTACTTTTTCCCTATTCCAGCATATATTGAAGACAAGCTGAGACATCTAGGCTTTTGGACTGAAAAATCACTAAATTCTTGGACTTTGCACTGGTAAATAGCCATTGTTGAACTATTTGGATCAGTCTGTAAGTCACTCTAATAAACACATATACATATGTACGTACATACATAATACATACATACATACATGTGATATGTGTGTGTGTATATATATATATATACACACTCAGTTCTATTCCTCTAGAGAATTCTGATGAATACATCCTCTAAAAGACATTTTGAAAATAATGGATACCAGTAAAAGGATATTTATTCAGTGTGACATTGGGAAGAGGAGAGGCAACCAGTAACTGCAGGGTCCATCTTCAGGGTATTAGAGTGAAGTTGAAGTTTAAATACAGGACCAGTGCTAGGCACACCCAAGCAGATATGATCAATGTGTGCTATTGTCTGTCATTGACTCATCATACTGTGGGCTTCAGTCTTGCAAGGTGATCTGAGAAGGTGTTAGAAATGTATGAAATAACATGGGGTAGACATGACCTTCTTCTCCAAGGATGGGATTCCTGAGAAAATCCCATTTGCTTGGAGGATCTATTCCAACAGTTTGCTAATCAACTTGACAGAATTAATGTCTCTTTAGAATATCTTAATTTTGCTAGACTAGTTATAATCCCCCACTTTATGTTTTAACACCTCAATATTGAGGTAGAATGTGCTGCACAACAATATATTTAAATTGCAAGTAGAGAACAAGGTTAGTACATGTTTGTCCAGTGCTAAATTTGATTTTTTTTCCATCCACTTAACTCTGAAATCCCATGCAGTCAAGAATTAACTTCTTGGCAACTTTTCTTCTAGTACCTAGGTAAAAAATTCAGTAAACACACTGAAAAAGTAATGTTGGGGAGCTAGAATTACCTATTTATTCAAATTTTTAATTTGATGATCATTCAGAAAAAAAAAGACGAGCACAAAATTCTTTTCGCAGTAACTTTGTAGCTCCCTGGAAATTTTACTCTAGATGTCATCTTACATATGACGTGGGACTGACAAATGTTGATAATTTGATAACTTGATAGAGCTACTATTTTCTGTTCATTGCTTCATCTCCATGTTATATACTAAAAAAAAGTAAAGATTCAGTCACACCACAGGGTATAGTGGATTGAAGAGTCAGTAGAATTTCCCTGAGCATCTCTCATGTGCTGTTATATAGTAATCAGATTATTTTTATGTTATTTGATAAATTTGAGCAGTTAACTCTCTTTGAGTTAAGTTATTCTCATCAGAAATGTTGGTCATGACAGTAGACAAAAGTTATGTGGGTCTGTGTGTGCTTGTGTGTGTGTGTGTGTGTGTGTGTGTGTGTGTGTATGTTTGCATGGTAGTTTTTACATCAACTTGAATCACACTAGAGTCATCGGATAGGAGTGAACCATAATTAAGAAAATGCCTCTGGAATATTTGTATCTAGGCAAGCCAATAAGCAATACCCCTTCATAAACTTCCCATGAGTTCCTTGCCTCCAGGTTCCTAATTGTTTGAGTTCTTTCCCTGACTTCCTTTAATGATAGAGTAAGATGAGAAGTGTGATCTAAAACCCTTTCTTTTCACCCTACTTTTGGGTATAGTTTCATCTTAGCAATAATAACCCTTAGATATGAACACATACATACCACAAAGCATGTGCAGAGGTCAGAAGACATCTTAGAGATTAGTCCTTGCTTTCTGTTTTGTTTATCATAGGGTCTCTTTATTGTTGTTACTACAGTAGACACAGTGGACCCACCTGATCTGTGACCTACAACATACTTTATTGATTTTTCTTTGTCTCCTGTGGTCATTTGAAGAAGAATGGTCCCATAGGCTCATGTATTTGTATATCTTTCAGTTGGTGGAATTGCTTGAGAAAGATTGGGAGACATGACCATGTTGAAAGAGGTGTTTCACGGAGTAAGCTTTGAGAGTTTAGAGGCCCCAGGCCATTGTCTCAAATTTTTATGAAATCTAATGATGACCCACTTCTTACGATGGTTGAAAGCTGAATAAAAATCTATGAATTTCAGTATATT
Organism: Montemys delectorum; assembly: GCA_019843815.1. Taxonomy (NCBI): domain Eukaryota; kingdom Metazoa; phylum Chordata; class Mammalia; order Rodentia; family Muridae; genus Montemys; species Montemys delectorum. Next base: position 5,222 of record JADRCD010138562.1, on the reverse strand, counting down.
TTCTCCATATTACAATTACTGAAAATATTGGTATCTATAGTTTACAGATGACTCGGGGGAATTAGCATCCACTACTGGGTTTTTTAGTCTAAATAAGAATATTCTCAAGCAAATGCTCAAGAGAAATTTTATTAGCATAACAGAAAATCATAAATGGCAGGCAACAGGTGAATCTCAGCAGCTGCCTGGGGAATGAAGGAGAGAAAGGGAAAAGAGGGCCACATCGTTTAAGCTGGTATGCAGGTCAGACATATGCCCTACGAAGAGCTTCATTACAGTGAGGGAAATTAGAAGAATGGGTAAGGTATCCCCAGACATTGGAGAAACACAGTGTTAAGAAAAATTCAGAAAAGTAGGCATACACAGGATGATATATCTATAGACCCTCAATAAGCTACTGCACTAGGGACAGCCATCCTGGGAAGAAAAGTTACAATATCTCATCAAAAGATGACTTATTATATCAACTTCTCACCATGTCTTAATAATAGCTGTCTCATAGAGGTAGTTTCTTGAACCAACTGGAATGTTAGGTCTCCACCGAGTCTACACAGGCTGATTCTTTCTGATCAGATTCTAATACGTACACATTACATTCATATATAATACATTCATACTTGAGCCGCATCTATTACCTTGATCAATATGGAATTGGTCATTCAGTTGATTCATTCATATGCTACTTGCATGAAGAAGTTACAATTCCCTCTTATAGCAATTGCTAAGCTTCATTGTACTTTGATTGTCTGTCATATTGTAAGTGATATGATTAAGTATCTCCATTACATGTGGGACACTAAAACTGTAGGCTAGTCCTTAGCCAATCATTAACTATGTTTTAAAATTAAATATCCAATTATTACCCTGGATTACAATCTTATTTCTAAAGAAAGTTGTATTGCTCCTTTAAAGCAAGTAGATTTCCATTCCTCCACTTGTCTGCATCTCTTTAGTTTCTTCACTTAATTTCAATTCAGATTGCTTCTTCAAATTATTCATATGCCTTGGGTCACTATCAGTCTATGATACCCAAGTCTGTACTTCATTCAATAAACATTTATAATTATAATTTGATAGCCTCAAGTATGATGGCAAATCAATACCAATTCACTAATGCTATAGCCCAATAATAGAGTAAGCTCACTGACAACCATTTGCATAATTTATACATTAAAGTGAGAAATGTTGATTCATCTACATACTATATTAGTGATGCCTAGCCAAAGTGGTCTCTAGTCATTAGTTGCATATGATTGAAAATTGTTCCAGTCCATCCTGGTCATGTAGTGGATTTCTGTCTGCCTCTTAATGATTCTAGAAAAATGAAGGCACAAAGCTGTTTGCTCCTTTTACCACCTTTCATCTTAGGAAAGTCACTTGGTCCTGACTATCATCTATTTACTCTTTTTTGTTAGTCAGTCTCTGAGGATGGGATGGCCAATTCCAAATATTAAATTTCTCCTACTAAACTAAGCTGTCCTTCAGCTATCTACAAGTATGAATCTGTTCTTAAGTTATTGGTGATAAGTCAGTATTCCATACAGATAATCCAATTTTACCATTAACTTATATGAGTTGAGGTCCTCATGCAGCAAAAATTACTAGCTCTAGACAAAGAATGAAGAGGAAAGTTACCCCAAGAAACAATTGGGTGTATTTGTCCCATTGTAGATTCCTAAGAAATTAGACTCTTCTAGTCTCTGTTTCAAAGCAGCCAGGCAGTATTTCCTGGGTCTCTCACTAACCCAGCCAAAATTAGCATAGGAGCACACTTTCCCAGAGTGATTTGCTTCCTCAGAGTCTATGCTCTCACCAAAGTATATAATTTTGTTTCTCTGAGGAATTGATTCCACCTTACATAAGGAAAAAGAGATGATGGTTTACAAGATTTAAAATGTTAGGGAAGTACAATGCTTTATTAAATTCCTTGCTTATATTTAGAGTCAATGTAATATACAAAATGAATACTTTTCAAATCTCCTTAGACTTGGTTCCAAATAAAAGCTTGGGAATTACCTGTTTCAGTTCTGGCTTGTTATTGTTTAGATTTTCTACCTTAGGAGGAAATTAGATATTAAAATGTGTTATAAATTCTGTAAGGATTAGAAATACCAAAATTTGCCTGGCCTACCCAAGTTAATGAAAGAAGCATATTATTATTCAACGTTAAATGTTTTTCTAAGAAATAGGCTGAGGTCTGAGTGTTTACTTGTCCTATGGCAGAATGTAAGCCAACATTCTATTCCCTGTATTGAGTACATAAATAATTGCTCAGGGAAGAGAAGTAGTACGAACTAATATATCATCAACCTTCAAGAATTCCATGACTCATGACCCTTGAATGAGACATTGTTAATTACTGAAAGATACTTTAAAGTTTTTATTTTGGAATCTTCCAGTTCTGTTCATGAAGCTTGCCTTTGAAAAGATGTGTTTTGGCTCAAGATTACCTTACAAGATGAGTAAATGCTTATTTGCCTAAAACCTGATCTTTATTTGTTATGTGATGGTTCTGTTTTTTCTATGACTGTTTATATTGATCTATCTAGTAACTATCAATTAAATTTGATTTACCATTGCTAAAAGTGGTTGGGAGAAATTCTTTTTAGAATAGTGTAGTGATAATTAATATAACTATCATTGGATGATATGCTACTTAAATTTAGAATATAAAAAAACTAAACAGATTTTAAGTAAGTGTTTTTCAGAGTCTTTAGTATGCTCATAGTTAGAAGAGTGGCTTTTTTACAGTGTTTTACATTTATTTTTTGGCTATGGGTATTGAGCTACTATGCTTTGAATATATTCCACTGTTCAAAGTCATGTGTACATCTTACTTTCATTCTCATAGCAATTTTATGAAGTAAAACTACTTTTCTGATCACACTTCTGTAGAGGGCTTTAGGCATAGAGAGGTTCAGGCGCAGAAGAGACAGTTAAGTTTGAAACGCAGTGAGTGTGTCTCCAACTCCATCAACTGACTCTATGGCAGGCTTTTGAGCTGATATGATTAGAATAAAACTTACTTGGAAAAAGCCTTTCAAGGTGATGTTAGGAAGCACTGTGTGAGATAGAATTTGGCAATTTTGGGTCATTACTATCAGGAGTTTTTATTAATAAAGTTGCTGAATATGTTCTGCTGGGCAGATTTTCAAGACATTTACTTTCTACCTGTTGGAACCTACACAAAAAAAGGTCTCCTAATGAGTCTGATAAATATAAGAAGGAACAACTAGTATAACATTCTAACAGGACCCAAGGCACTGAGAAAGAGGGATCCTGGAGGTCTCTTAGGAGCTAATGCTGATTATATTTTGATCACAAGGAAATGCAATCTCAAAACTCCTTTCTAGTGGAGGTCAATTTAGATTGTTTCTCAAATTAGACTTTCTAAAGGTCACATGATTTCATTTTAAGTGCTGTTATAATAATTGCACCTTCTACTTTAGCAGTGGGTGTCTTGTATTTTATGGCTAATGTGCATTTGAGTACATTCCATACATGCCCTTTTCAGACTGGGTTATCTCACTCAAGATAATATTCTCAAGATCCATCCACTTGCTTGCAAAATTCATGATGTCTTTATTTTTATCAGCTGAAGAGTATTCCATTGTGTTGATGTACAATATTTTCTTTATGAATTCTTCAGCTGAGGAACATCTATGTAGGTTGTTTCCACTTTCTGGCTATTACAAATAAAGTTGCTTTGAGCATGTGTCTTTGTGAGATATTGGAGCATCTTTGGAGTGGTATAGCAGGGTTTTGAGGTAGAACAATTCCCAATTTTCTTTAAATATTTTGGATATTATTTCCCTATTGGATGAGGGGTTAAAGAAGATTTTTTTCCCCAATCTTAGGTAAGCCTATTTGTCTTATTGACTATGTCCTTTACCTTACAGAAGCTTTCCAGTTTCATGAAGTACCATTTATCAATTCTTTTTTTTAACTAGATATTTTTTTTATTTACATTTCAAATGTTATCACCTTTTCTCATTTCTCTCCCCCCCAAAAAAAACCCTATTCCATCCTATCCCCTTCCCCTGATCATTAACCCATGCATTCCAGGTTCCCTGTCCTGGCATTCCTTTACACTAGGGCATTGAGACTTCACAAGACCAAGGGCCTCTCCTCTCACTGATGTCCCACAAGGCAATCCTCTGCTACATATGCAGCTGAAGCCTTGAGTCCCTCCTTATGCACTCTTTGGTTGGTGATTTAGTTCCTGGGAGCTCTGGGGGTACTGGTTAGTTCATATTGTTGTTCCTCCTATGAGGTTGCAAACCCCTTCAGCTCCTTGCGTCCTTTCTCTAGCTCCTTCATTGGGGACCCTGTACTCAGTCCAGTGCATGGCTGTGAGCATTTACTTCTGTATTTATCAATTTATCAATTCTTTATCTTAAAACATGAGCCATTGGGGTTCTGTTTAGAAAATTTTCCCTTGTGCCAGTGAATTCAAGGATCTTTCCCACTTTCTCTTCTATTAGATTGAGTATGTCTGGTTTTATGTTGAGGTCCTTGATCCACTTGTACTTGTGCTTTGTGCAAGGTGACAAATATGGATCCATTTTCATTTTTCTACATACCGACTGCCAGTTAGAGCAACAACATTTATTGAAGAGGCCTTCTTTTTTCCATTGTGTATTTTTGGCTTCTTTGTCAAAGATCAAGTGTATATAAGTGTGTGGTTTTATTTCTGGGTCTTCAATTCTATTCAGTTTATCAATATGTTAGTTTCTGTACCAATACTATACAGTTTTATCACCTTTCTTTGTAATAGAGCTTGAGCTCAGAGATGGCGATTCCCCCCAGCCATTCCTTTATTGTTAAGAATTGCTTTCACTATTCTGGGTTTTGCCAGATGAATTTAAGAATTGCTCTTTCCATGTCTTTGAAGAATCATGTTGGGATTTTGATGGGGAAAGCATTGAATCTGTAGATTGCCTTTGGTAGGATGGCCATTTTTACTATGTTAATTCTGTCAATCCATGAGCATGTGAGATCTCTCCATTTTCTGAGATTTTCTTTGATTTCCTTCTTGAGAGATTTGAAGTTTTTGTCATACACGTATTCCACTTATTTGGTTACAGTTACCACAAGATATTTTATATTATTTGTGGTTATTGGGAATGGAGTTGTTTCCCTAATTTCTTTCTCAGCCTGTTTATCCTTTGTATAAAGGAAGGTTACTGATTTATTTGCACTTATTTTATATCCAGCCACTT
>JADRCD010138550.1:0-21887 GCA_019843815.1 Montemys delectorum | reverse complement strand
TGTATGTTTATATTTTTAAAGAAATCTATGAAAAACCCACTCTTGATATTGAACTCGAACTGGAAGAGGCGAGTCTGGTGTCAAAATGGAGGGTCATGATCCAAAGGAAGCCGAGCAGCTGAGGAAGCTGTTCATTGGTGGTCTGAGCTTTGAAACCACAGATGATAGCTTAAGAGAGCATGTTGAGAAATGGGGCACACTTACAGACTGTGTGGTAATGAGAGATCCCCAAACAAAACGTTCCAGGGGGCTTTAGTTTTGTGACTTACTCTTGTGTTGAAGAGGTGGATGCTGCAATATGTGCTTGGCCACACAAGGTTGATGGGCATGCGGTAGAACCAAAGAGAGCTGTTTCTAGAGAGGATTCTGTAAAAGCCTGGTGCCCATTTAATGGTGAAGAAAATTTTTGTTGGTGGTATTAAGGAGGATACGGAAGAATATAATCTGAAGGACTACTTGAAAAGTATGGCAAGACTGAAACCATAGAAGTTATGGAAGACAGGCCGAGTGGGAAAAAGAGCGGATTTGATTTTATAACTTTTGATCATCATGACACAGTTGATAAAATCGTTCTTTAGAAATACCACACTATTAATGGGCATAACTGTGAAGTGAAAAAGGCCCTTTCTAAACAAGAGATGCAGCCTGCTGGATCACACAGAGAGGTTGTGGAGGTGGCTCTGGCAACTTTATGGTTCATGGAGGAAACTTTGGAGGTGGTGGAGGAAACTTCGGTCATGGAGGAAACTTTGGTGGAAAAGGAGGCTATGGTAGTGGAAGTGGTGGCAGCAGAGGTAGTTATGGAGGTGGTGATGGTGGATATAATGGATTTGGAGGTGATGGTGGCAACTATGGTAGTGGTCCTGGTTACAGTAGTAGAGGAGGTTATGGAGGTGGTGGACCGGGATATGGAAACCAAGGTGGTGGATATGGTAGTGGAAGGGGAGGATATGATGGTTACAATGAAGGAGGAAATTTTGGTGGAGATAACTATGGTGGTGGTGGGAACTATAATGACTTTGGAAATTATAGTGGACCGTAATAATCAAATTATGGACCCACAAAGGGGGGCAGTTTTGGAGAGAGAGCGAGGAGTTGTCAGGAAAGCTGCAGGTTACTTTGAGACAGTCTTCCCAAATGCATTAGAGGAACTGTACAAATCTGCCACAGAAGGAACGATGATCCATAGTCAGAAAAGTTCCTACAGCTTAAACAGGAACCCTTCTTGTTCAGGACTGTCATAGCCACAGTTTGCAAAAAGTACAGCTATTGATTAATGCAATGGAGTGTCAATTAGATGTGCATTCCTGAGGTCTTTTATCTGTTGTAGCTTTGTCTTTGTCTTTTCATTACATCAGGTATATTGCCCTGTAAATTGTGCTAGTGGTACCAGGAATAAAAAATTAAGGAATTTTAAGAAAAAAAGAAAAACCCACTCTTGTTCTTTTATAAAGCCTGCTTTGCCCACTGGGAAGTATGAAACCACTAAAACAAGAGATTAGTCAAAGACAAAGTATTTGTCAATGAACAGCCCAGCATGGAGGCAGGGCTGCCAGGTGCAGTTCTACCTTCTCAATTATTATCAGCTTAGGGTTAACTATGGGCCAATCAGGGTGATCTCAGGTGAGAGGAAAGATGATTGGGTTGGGTTGTTCGGTGGTCAGAATGAGTGACTATTTATGACTGTCTACAGGACAAATGCTCGGTCAATGGTGGTGTTAGTGTAATTGGAGGGTAGAGCCCTTGACTATAATTCTTTATGTAGACTCGAGGACTCGGCTTTTCCCCATGCAGTTTGGTATGTTTGTCAGTTCTTATATGTGGGTCATTGCTGTATTTCTTTAAATAAATTGGTAAGAGGTTTGGATACTATTTTAAATGGATCTATTTTTTAGACTTTGTTGGATATTGCTTGTTGTAAGTATAAGAATCACAATCTATTAAGAAATATTTACCTCATATCCTGTAACTTTGGAGTTTTTGTAAGGTACTTGCGATTTGGTTATAAGGAATTTTCTGTATAAACAATTATGATATTTGTATGACAGTTATGCTTTTCTTTTTATGTTTGTGATTTTAAAATGAAATTTAGCAATAGGATTAACTTCCAATTTGTAGAGAACCATCACTATCCTTGGCATTAGCCTGGGTTATTTGGGGGTTTCCATAGGGCCCATGGGATTAGATGCACGACTGGCAGTTTCATTTGGTGACAAGAGATGTCCAACTGGGGCTCCACCTCCCCTGTTATTTGGCAATTTTATTTAGATTCACTTTATATATGTATATATTATAGGAAGCTTCTACTATGTTAGGTGTTCACACAACCCTTTAAATGGTCCTTAGTTTCAGCTGTCCCTCCTCTATTTCAACTCGTTGAAGATGGAGAAGGCAAGCTCATGCCTACCTAGATCTTCACCCCTGTGGACTAGTATTCATGTTACTGGAAGATTCTCTGCACAGTACTAAAGGAGAAGCTAAATACCAACCCAGAAAGATATGCTCATTCAATAGTGGCACAAAACTTGCAGGAGTAACTAATTCATTTGTTTTGAATCATCTGATTTGAATCAAAACCCATTCCATGAGGTAGAACCCATACACCACACTGCTTGTGTAGCCAAGAACCTGTGATTAGATAGCCCAGGGACCTGGGGAAAACCAAATACTGCTGTTCTGCTAAAGGAATGGAGCAAAAAGATGACTCCTATTGACATCATTCTGCTATTCTCACAGAGCCTTTCCGTGCTCAGCCGTCATCAGAGAAATTTCCTCCTAAAGCAGACAGGAACAAATACAAAGGCTCACAGAAAGAGAAAATGAAGAGAGTGAGGTACCTTTTGGAATAACCAGACCTAAATAGGAAGTTACCATCAAAGCCCTCTCCTTGGGGCTCAGGAATCTCCATGGAAACAGACAGAAAGTGTGTGAGAGCCAGATGGGATGGAAGACACCAAGTACTTGAGACTGTCTAGGTGCAAAAGGTCTGGCACACGGGAACGCAGTAACAGCAGCAACATTCCTAACCCAGAAGTTATCTTCAATTGATAGCCTCTTGAAAATTAAAATTTAGTTTTCTCCAAGAGAGTCTCACTGGGAAAAACAAACCACTCCTAAAGGTAGGCCCCATGCTTACGTGCTTAGCAGTAAATGGCTACACAGTACAAACCCAGTGGTATCTTCTGAGGTTCTTTGCCTCATGATGTTAAGTCAGGACTTTTTTCCCCACTAATGTCACAAATCCTTTGTATATGTATTATGCCTTCCAGTTTTGGGATGTTTGTGGGACTCTTATGTGTCTCTGCATCTATACATGTTTCTTGTGTTTTCCTTTGGATATTTTTTGGGGGAGGGGAATCAGTTGTTTTGCCATATTCCAATTTGTTTATTTTTATTTATCTTATTTTAGATGACTGTTTTCTAGTGAGAGTCAGAAGGTTATGGGTTCCAGATAGGAGGCCAGTTGGGGAGGAACTGGGAAGTATAAAGGGAGAGGAAACTGTAATCAGAATATATCCTATGAAAAAATCTATTTCTAATAAGAGATAAAAATGAAAATCAAAGTACAATCTGACCTAGCTCTTCTACTCTTAGACATATATCAGAAAACTTTCATATCCTACCATGGAGGTATTTGAGCAGCCACATTTACTACTTCTTTATTTATGAGAGTAAGCAAATGGAGTCAATCTAGATGCCCACCCTTGGAGTAAATAATGCAAATGTGACACATATACAAAATGAAATATTCAGATGCAAGAAAAATTCAACTATGAAATTTGCAGGAAAATGGATGGACTTGAAAACTACAGTGTTAACAAGGTGAGCAAAATTCAGAAAAAGTAAAAATGACATGCTATTTCTCATATACAATCCTAGTATATACTATGTACATATACATGCAGAGCTGTACATGTGTGGATAGCATAGCTTTTGAAAAGGAGATGGAGAAAGCATAATATTAGATGACAAGGAACAATGGAATACAGGCAAAGGGACACAACACGTGAGCTGTGGAAAAGGACATTAAGCTAATTGGTTTTTAGTTTTAAATCTGCTATGGGTTTTTCTTCTTCTGTGATGGATAAGTAGATAAAAATTTAATTGGTAACAAAAGTAAAACCCCAAGCAAATCCCTGGGCTATCAGAACAGCCTCTCTGGTCCATAGAAGCTCATGGAGGTGAACAGGGTTCAGGACTAGGGAAGTGCTTGCTTGAAATGTTACATTAATCTAGCTGTGTGATGTTTTTATTTACAAGTTCATTGCAATAAGCTTGTCTGTTAAATTAAAAACAAGCTTCTCTCGCCTTCCTACAAAAGAAAATAAAATTTAAAAAATTGTATGTAGTTATGTGTATATGTGTGAGTGAGCTTGCCCATGTGTGTGTCTGTGGAGGGTAGAGGTAGATGTTGGATATCTTCCTCTATTGCTTTCCACTTGATTTCACAATGTCTTTCATTGGGACCTAGTGTTCACTGTTTAAGTTAGGCTGGTAGACCAGTAAGCCTCTGGGGCTGCTTGTCTCTGTTCCCTAGAGGGTTAGTTACAGATGCATATTGCTATACTCAGCTTTAACATGGGTGCTGGGGGTCTGGACGGAGATCCTTATGCTTGTGTAGCAAGCACTTCATTCACTGAGCCACTGCCCTGGCCTGTTAACTTTTATGACTGTCTTCTTTTATTACATTCCTATGCTGGTGAGGCACTCCAGTGTCACATTAGTTAAACAGTGAGAATGGGTAGACTTGTTCCTGGTGTTCAGTTTAAATCTGAATATGTCTGATGTTATCTGTAGAATTGATTTTGTAGCTGCTAATGAGAACATTCTGCCTGAATTCTAATTTGCTAACGTTTACCATGAATTGACAAGGGTATTAGTCATTTGCTCTATCTGTGGATAGATCAGTTTCACTCAGTTTCACTGTGCAGTCTTTCTGTTAGTAAGCACTATTGTTTTGATGGAGTTGTGAAAGTTGGACTTGATTCATTATAGTTTTAATATATTTTCATATTTATTATGTTCTTATGCTGGTTTTATGTAGTTATATTTTTGGAGGTTGATTTTCTTTTGAGTGAGTGTGTGTGTGTGTGTGTGTGTGTGTGTGTAAGATCAGATTTTATAAGATAACTTGGGTGGTACTGTATATAATTGATGTTAGGTTCAGGGTTTTTGATTTTCATTTTGAAATCAACAGTGAATGTATTAGACTTGGAAGATTCTTCTGAAAGGAAAATTTTTGAGAAAGGTTCTGTGTGGCCATGGCTGGCCTGACACACATTCTCCTCCTTAGCCAGCTCTGGGAATGTTGGAATTAGTGTGGTGACCCACCATGTTTGTCTTATTGTTTTAAAAATTAACTTTTTAAAAAGTCTACTTCCTTGGGAGTTAGATTTATTATTTATACTGTGCAACTCAATTTCATTTAGTTTAGTTAACTTCTCAACTTAAAATTTGCTCATAGCATTTACTTATTTAAATTTTAACAAGTGAGGGATCTGTCATGATGTCTCAAATAAGTAAAAACAATATATACATTTTTTTTTACACTGAGAAGAAAGCCAGCATGCTTTTCAAACTATTTACACATCATGGATCTTTAGGGGAAAAAAACTTTAGCCAGGAATGTCAAAGAGTATTTGACTTATAAATGTCTGAATATAAAGCCACTTAAAAGTCAGACATGATATTTTTAGACATTTTTATTGATAACAATCACCCATAATTTTGTGTGTTGTGCTGGGATTACGCTCATGATCTTGTTTGTGCTTGCTAGCCAAGCATCTACTACTGAGTTACATCTCCTTCCCAACATGTGTTTTTTGTTTTTGAAACAAAATTTAAGTTATGTAATAGGACTGTTTGATTTGCTATAATGCAAAATATTCTGCACATAATAATTTTCACAGGATTGGAATAAAATGTCTCTTTAGTGTGTAAATATTTTCCCCACAGAAAGAGATATATGGTTGTTGTCTCTTTTCTTATATAGCATGAATGTAACCAGGGGCTTTTCCACCCTCACCTAAGTTCACAAATAACAACTCAGTGGCTTAATATTTATTAAAAAATGCCTAGGCCATAAGCTAGGCTTGCTCTCCGACTCACCTGCAACTTAGTTAACTCATTTATACTACTCTATGACTGGCACATTGCTGGTTACCTTTTTTCAGTTACATTCATCAGACTTCCTCTGGGTCTGGAAGGGGAATCTTTTCCAGTGTTTTTCTCCAGAGTTCTTTTCTCTCTCTGATGTGAGTCCTACCATCCAATCCTGCCTGCCTCCGTTTACTGGTCATCAGTTTTTTTATTACAGTAAATGCTTGCACACAGTGCACAAGAAGTTATCCCTACACATGAATATATAGGTAAATTCCCCTTTAGCTGCCAAATGTCAGTGTGGGAGAACATCCCCAAGGATATCATATGTTTGATAACACACCAAGTTATGGAATTTCCAAGGAACATATCATATAATTCTCAGAAGTCAATGTTGTAAAAGGTATGTAGTCACATGCTTTAAACTTTGACTTTATTTTGTTTATTATCATCTATAATATAAATAAGAAGGAAAAAGATGTTAGAAATGAAGCTATAAATATCATAGATATGGGCTAGAAAATTACATCAAAGACTGACATCACATACATATGCATGGAAGTTATGAGACTGAGTTATAATTTTGCTCTTTAATTATTGACAATCATTAGGGAATGTTTATACCTTCTGTTTCTGAATTGGCTTAAAAGGCTGTAGATAGATTTCAGAGTTATTAAAATGAATTAACGGTTTCAGTTTTTTAGTTTAATAATAAAATTTGTTGAAATTTAACAATTGCTCGTGTTTACATACCTCTTAGAGACTGTCCTGTGTGATCAATGCCATTATACTGATTGTTTTGATTCTTTGTCTCTAGGGTGTTTGAACTGCAAGTTAATTTTAATTCTAGTAGATACTTCTGGATTTTCTCATTTAAGAAACAATTGTGCTTGTCTGAGGATCAAACTTTTAATTGAATGTTGGTAGAAAATAATAAGTATTGAAATAAGTCAGACCTCAGTTGGAATCATGTTCCATCTCTGCTTCTGTGTTTTGGGAAAATCTTTTAGTCTTTGAAGCATTGACTTTTCCTAACAAAACCAAACTAACTATTTTAGTTTTTGCTTAAATATAAAATTATATGAGCTACTATTCTATCATGAGTGGATACAGCATGAACCTTTGAACAACTTGCTGTCAGGTGATGTTATTTAATATCACAGTTTTAAAGTTTTCATGGCAGGCACTATTAATGATAGTCTGTTAAGCTTGCAGATAGGAGCCTACTGTGATTGTTTTCTGAGAGGGTCCACCCTGCAGCTGACTCAGACAGATGTAGGCACCCACAGCCAAACAGTGGATGGAGCTTAGGGACTCTTATGGAAAAATAGGAGGAAGGATTGCAGGCCCTGGAGAGGATTGGAACTCCACCAGAAGACCAACAGAGACAACCAACTTTTGGGACTCTCATAGACTGAACTACCAACCAAAGAATATACAAGGGCTAGGCTTCCCTGCACTAATGTAGTAGATATGCAGCTTGATCTTCATGTGTGTCCTGAACAACTGTATCGGGGGCTATCCCAAAAGCTGTTGCCTGTATGTGGGGTATGTTCTTCTAGCTGGGCTGCCCTATCTAGCCTCACCTAGCCTTGTAGAGACTTGATGTGGCAGGGTAGGGGAATACCAGGGAGTGGGGTGGGGGAAGGGCACTCAGAGGAGAAAGGGGTGGGGATGTGGGAAGGATTGTGAGAGGGGGTGACCAGGAGGGGAGCAGTGAGTGGAATGTTAAGTGAATAAATAAAACATAAATAAATAAAGATATTAATGCATTGATTAAATGATAACTTTCTGTAAAATACTTCACTTGAATTATGGGATATAAGTGGTTAAGCACATTTACTTGAATATGTAAACTCATATGTATTGTAGTATATACTCCAGTCTGATATTAGGATCTGAAACACCTTACTTATCAGTTCTTACTCCAATTATGTTTTCATACATTCTTAAAAATAGTGGATTCACCATCCAGCACAAGGGATGCTAGAAATATCATAGGTAAATGAAGGAAATTCAAGATATATAATTGGCTGTAGCTGTCCAGCAGCCATGATGAACTGGGTTACCTGAAAGGGGGCTGGAAATGAAAATGAAAATGGATGGGATGGGAGAGAAGAACGAAGGCGAGACCAGGGTTCTCTGATCAAGGCTCAAAGTTTAACAGTCAGCACTTTGTTTATATAGGGAAAGCCGATAGACCCATCTTTTGTTTCAACTGGATTGACTTGCTCTGTTTCAGTTCCTACTCCTGTAAGAAATTGACTTCACTGGGGTTGTTAAGGTCCAACCCTGGCAAGCACTTAAGGTCTATTTAGCCTGCTCAGTTCTTGGGGGGAAAGGCACAATTGGCTAAAACAATTGTATTGACAGCATCACCTTCTATGGTCCAGAGGCAGAGTTAGTTCAAATTTGCTGTCTGCTATCTGTGTGCAATACTACAGTCTAGGGATTCATTTGGTGTTGTATAATCTGTTTGGCATTTTGATGTGGAATAACTTGTTAGAATATTATTATATAGTGTTTCAGGATGAGAGGCTCCTGCAGTGAGCTTCCGGCCATGAATTTATAGGTAAATATATAGGTTTTTTCCGGTCTGAAAGAGCAGGTTCCATGTTTCCAGTATACTCTCTAATAGAATGATTCTTTTGAGTCTCTAATATAAAGAGAACACTGGCTGAAAGATGGAGATATGAAATAAGCTCTGTGCCTTTAAGGGACAGGAACAGAATTGTAACTGGTGCTCATCTGAAATGAGAAACCAGCATACGGGAACTCTGAGGTGAAGACTGAATAGGACATTTTCCTTTTCTGTGCCTTTGATTAGCTAGGGAGTTTCATTTCCTTTATAGGAAAAAGAAACTGACAATAAAGACCTTATTTGGAACTAGACTATTAAAAATTATAAAGGCTGATTGAAATAAGACTATAAATAGGACAAGATCTCTCAAGAAGGACACATCCTACTGAAAGTTCCTATTGTGTGTTTTGAGAGCACTTGGGCTTTCTGTCAACCAGTATTTCTTGGACCCAGAGTGTACTCAAGACTCAATATAACCTTAATATCAATGAGTGGGGGGCAGAGAAAAACCAGCTATCAGCCCATTCCTTTATCTATTTCCAAGAAGTCATCTTTTCAGGAAGAGCAAGCAAGCCATTTTTAAATTAAAGTCTTGGTTGAATAATTGTTCTTTTCACTTGGGATTGAATGAGTTGTGACCTTTACAGCGTGTTATCTAAAGACCTGGGCTCACAACACAGTGTGCTGCTCTTCTTAATGGCTCCCCACTCTGGCTATATGTCCCAGATTGTTAATAAAGGCTAAAAATGTCCTATTTCTTATTATTTTCACTACTAAAGTATATTTTAATGGCCTTTCATTACACACACACACACACACACACATACACACATATATATATATATATATATGTGTGTATGTGTGTGTGTGTGTTGAAGTTTTGAAATGTATGATTCTTATTTCCACTTTAAGCCTTATCCAAGGTAATTAGGACTTCATTAAAAAATTATGGAAAGAAAGGGGTCTGCATAATGAGTCCTGAGCTAGTCCAGGATGATCTACAGCCTGTATAAACAAGACTCAACATTTCCTAAATACAGATAATGGTACTTTTCCTTCCTCTGTGTTTTGATGGTAGAAAATGGCATGTTCATATCAGGCCTCAGCTCACTCATAAACAGATGTGTGGCTTACGTCCTCTAATGGTTCTCAAATCCTCCAGAATTCTGGGGTCCCCGTTTCCTTTAACTTCCAAACAAAATAGCAGGCTTCATGTCATATAGCAGTAGAACAGAGCTCAACAATGGAGTCTTGCGAGGGGGCTTCTCAGTGCTTGTGAGGGGACTCCAAAAAAACAAGGCAATAGTCAATTGATCTCACTTTCTTCAAAAACATGGATTTATTTTTGGAATATGTTTTCTTTTGTGTGTCCCTCCCAGGAGTAGTGGATAAGCATGAGCTTACTTCAGATTATTCATCGCAACTGTCTATTGTTATTTGTTTATATGCCTCTGTGGAAAAACATGTGTTTGTCCTTGCGATTCTACACTTTACTCAGGTGACTCCTCTTAACTCTCAGAGTATAAATTATTTGATGATCTGAATAAAGTTGGCTTTTGCATGAGACTTTAGTACATCTCATTTTTAGGCTCTGTTCTCCCAGGTTCATGGTGCTAACTAGAGCTGTAAACAATATAGAAATAGAAAACACACAGGGGCTCTCTGCCTTTCTTGGTACTTCTTGAATGGTATTCAGTTTTCTATTATTTTTCTTGCATATCTTTTCCAGAACTGTTCTTGAATCTCTCAAGGATTTTTCTCACTTTCCCAACAACAGTGGCTCTCATCCTCATTGTGTTGGCTACCTTTTGTCTGAACATTTGTATATGAAAAGAAAACTTTAGCACAGAAAGAAAATACAATTAAATCATCCTCCTAAACTCCAGCATTTAGTTCTTTCCCTCAAAGTATTTTTCTTTTCAGCTTAGACTTCTGCCATTTTGCAGAGGTCCCCCTCTAGAGTACTATTCACCTATTTTAATTTTTTTTCATAATTTTATCTGTTCTCACACACTTTCTTATCCAAACCCACAGCAGCCAAAACTTTGTTTTTCATGTAATCCCATGAATCACATTGCAAGTCAACTTTTTAGCAAAGTTGTTAAAGTATTGTTTTTAACAAAACAAGCAACATGATATAGTAGATCTCCAAAATTAAAAGCAATGTGTACAGAAATGTGGAAATCAGATTAAGAATAATGTCCATTTTTATGAGGCTATTTTAAACTTCATATCATAGTAACATGATTATAAATTAAAAATGCTTTATAAATGTGACCTTATTATATTGTTATAGGAATATTGTTGAGAAATTAATTATATAAGTTCAGCAGGCAAGTGCACATGGGCACAATAGTTACTCCTAGTCCCCTCAGCTGCCTACTGGGGACTATAGCTTTATTTTAATTTAAAATTTTTTCTTGAAATTAAAATGAAGTCACATCATTTCTCCTTTCCATTTCTTCCCTCCAACACCTCCCACATGCCCCTTAAATTCATGGCTTCTGGCTTCTTTTTAAAGATATTTTTGTATATGTTTCTAAATATAATCTACTCAGTCTAATTTTTTCCTATATATACCTATGATAAATGTCAAGAGCAATAATTAAAATAAATCAATTAAAACAACAGTTCCTAATAAAACTTACGTGAATGTTTTCTTGTTTTTACTATATCTTATTATATCTCAACTTATAAGCCTCAGTATAAAATGTTCTTCTTTCCTCTTAAGTGAGAGCTGCCACCTTGTCAGATTAAGAAGTGATTTACAGATTCTTCTTCACATGTCTGAATTGTTAGAATCAGTTACCCTTCCATAGTGGGGACATTACTAAGCAAAATAAAGGTTACTGACCACAATCACCATCGTGCTGTGGTTCTGTGATGGTCAATCCATAATCAAGATGGCTACTAAATAACTTAAGGGTCATTAGTACAGTATAGGTCTTTTAGACAAAGGGTTCTTTCATATGTCAGCTGAGAGGAGGAGCGATAGATTTCACAGTGCTCCTTAAGTATGGTGCACAAATTAATACTTATGAACTTCTGGAACTTTCCATTTGATAGTTTCAGACCACTATTGGCCATAAATAACTGGAATTGCAGAAAGATAAAGGGAAGCCAAGGGGAAATACTATAGTCAGTTTTGATAGGAATATGGCCTTGGTAAAGCTCCTGAGTCCTCAAGAATGACTCTGTGACTTTGTGACAGTTACCAAACTGACCAGATAGTCCATTTGGATTCAGTGCAATGAGTAATTTTATCTTCTTTTGAGTCTGAGTTTTTGCTTTCTTTTGACAAATAGGAATTCTCATTTGCCCTGAAGTATTCTCAAGAACAAATCTTAATATGCAAGTTAGTCCACAGGAGCACTAGAGTCACAGTACAGACCCCAGATCCCAACTTCCAAACAGCCCTGGTGTCTTGGTTTCTGAATCCCACTTATTATTGTTTCTCTGCCAGCTTAACGCGTTTGTAGTCTAGGCAGAATTCACAAGCATTCTTAAGCAGCTCATCACTCCAGGTATCAGACAATATTCTCATTTTGTACTCAACTTAGTGTTGATTCCCACTGATTCCCAATAAGTTTTCAGATTGAAGCCCAAGTTCCTCACCACTGCTTAGCAAACTGTGAGCTGCCTTCTATGCCTCTCAGCTCAGTTCCTCACTGTGGCCAGCTTACTCAGTCATCCTGGTTTAATATACTTTTCTACAATTCCACTTGCTCATGCCAGCTATTCTTCCTATATTTGCTTTCTTTACCCAGCCTGAATCTGCTTCATTTCCATCATCTGTAACATGTATGTCAATGTAATTCTTGTATAGTCTGTATTCTTAATCAGTAACTATTACATGTGTAGCAATGTGATTCATGTACAGTCTGTGTTCTTAAAGCTATCTGAAAGCAAAGAAAATGCCTTTTCTAGTTTAGTTTCTTGAGCTAATAGAAAAATGATATTTAGCTTTTAATAAATATTTTAAAGCAAATAGAACATACTGGGTGAAAGGTTGGGCATTTGAAATACACACCAAACAAGACACTCAAGGATTCACAACAGATGAGACAGGCCACAAACAAATTTACTTACTTTTGAGTTTTTATTAGTTCTTTGAGAACTCCCTACAATGTATTATAATCAGTCACCGTCCATCTCCCTACTCCTCCTAGGTCCTTCCCATTTTCTCAACCTGCCCTACTGTTAAGAAGTAAGTAAGATAGTTATACACACACACACACATTCAGGGCAGAGTTACTCATAATAGACAAAAAGTAGAATCAATTCGAGCATCCACTTGTGGAGGAACAGATAAGCACAATGTAGCATATACATATATTTAGAAATGTCCTCAGCTATAAAAAGAACGAGGGCTCTGACATTTGTAACAAAGTGAATGGTCCTTGGAGGCATAATGCTCAGTCTAATAAGATAGTCATAAACAAAAATGAATTTATACTTTCCCACTACTATTGATTGCTTATAGTACCCTATTCATGGAGATAGAAAGCACAATGGTGACAGACAAGGGTAGAGGGGAAGAGAGATGAGGGACTTTATGGGCATAGCCTTATATTCTATAATGATGTAAGGCTTCTGGATACCGACTCCCCAGTAGTATAGCTGTGCTGAATCAATCTGTTAGGATGCTCAAGATTATGAATTTTATGTTTTATAAATTTGACTACAGCTTAAATAAGAAGAAGTTAATGAGAACAAGCCTAGGATTAGAGAAGGAAAGAAATGTTTGCCTCATGCATCTCAAGGGTATCACGAGGAATCTGGAAGGCCCACAGAGGAAACACAGTTAGTTCTACATTTGTGGCTTTGCTGGACAATAGAACAAACTACACAGGAAATGAATGCATGAATGGAAAGGCAGCTTGATTTTATTGAATGAACTTGCTGTGAGCTAGTGTAAATGACAGCTGTGCTTTTGGAAATAATGAACTTGGCTCCTAGATCTCTAAAATTATGTTCTCTAGTGGATTTCCAGCAGAGATAAATGGCAAGATTTAAAGCTTTCCTCTTACAAATTAATTTGAATTACTATGACATAATAAAGATCTCTGGGTAGTTCTTTATATGAATGGAAGTTCCTGCTGATTAGGCAGCTCTCAGCACCAAAGAGACAAATTCAAAGGTGCTGACATATCTAACTGAGCACCTGCATGGAGGATATGAAAGGATGGTTAGCAATATGTATCAGGGATTTCTTTAAAGATGGGCCTTCCAAATGCAAATCAACATTAGTGTTCAAATATGAAAATTATATATCACATTAGTACAAATACTGTAGATCCATAGCGGGGGCCTTCCTCTAATTTATCTCTGAATTTGAGCTCCCTATTATGTTTGTGACATATGTAATATATATATATATACATATATATATCACAATATATGTATAAATATGGACTTGATTCTGTAGTTTATTGTCTAATAGAATGGGTAAAATTAATTCCTTATCACATCATGGTGAGTTGCTTTGCTACAAACAATATGTTTTTGTTAACATCGAGCAGAATGTTTAAGCTGCAGTTGGTATCACACAGTTCAGTAGGTCAATAACTGGGTGGACCTGGTGAAATATTTCTGCTTAGGATCTTACATGGCTGAAATCAGAATGCCAGCCAACATAATATCATTTTGTTTGGAGGACCCAAGAAGATTTCATTTGTAAATTGATTCAGGTTGTCAGAATTTTGTTTCAGAATGAGGTTCTTCATTTTTAAAAAGGATTTATTTATTTATTTTATGCATATGAGTACACTGTTGCTGTCTTCAGACACACCAGAAGAGAGTGTGTCAGATCTCATTACAGATGGTTGTGAGCCCACTATGTAGTTGCTCAGAATTGAACTCAGGACCTCTGGAAGAGCAGTCATTGCTCTTAACCACTGAGCTATCTCTTTAGCCCAGGTTCATGTTTGTTGAATGACTCTTAGGGTTGCTGTCTTCTCCTAGAGACTATTCTTGGGTGGTATTCACGTGACTCGATCCCATCTTTAATGCAATTAAGATGCAGCACTTCTCAAACTGAAGGGCATGTAGTGGCTAACGCACTTTTATCTTCTCATCCCTCCCCAGCTTGCTGGTTCTTTCCTGCTCACCTCGGTGAATGCTAAGAGCAGAAATAGGAACAACTGGAGAGCCACCAATGGAATCTAATATGATTTTGACCTATACCCTGCTATAGCACCAGCTCCTCTCTGTGGGGTGCATCTTTTGTCCTGAAAGGCCTCGTTTTTCCTCTCTGTTGAGCACAGTCTTTCTCTCTGTACTTATATCCTGTTCCCTAAAAGGGAGATTTCCACTTAATTCCAACACTCATTCCGTGTTGCAACGCACTGACTAGTCTACTACTGTGTCAGTAGCCAAAAAGACAAAATAATCAAGAATTTTGTTTTTCAGAATAGGCCAGGTGTCTGTTCCAACGTTCGCTGTCCACTCCCTGGGGGAGTCCTTCAGGCTTGTTTCTTTCCTTTTCTACCCCTGATTAGCTCATCATGTTCCTGGCAAAAAGTAACAGTGCTAGAATAAGTGAAATTTCATAAGCAGGTGCTACACTCTGAGGTTTTTGTACTATATGAATGTTTCTTGGGCTGTGAAATAATTTACTGATGAATATGAAGTAGAAATGCCTTGCATGAAATCCTATCATTATGATGTTAAGCATTATCGGGTTTCAGGAACCAAGAATTTTTGCTCTAGGCAATTTGTTTTCATATTCTGTCAGTCAGAATGGTTGCTCTGGAAAACCAACTCCACTATAACAGTTTTTAGATTTTTAAAACATCCCACTAAACTAATTTATTTAACTATAACTATCAAGCTCAGTAATTTCAAATAAAGAAAAGGAAGTAATGTTAACATGTATTGAATAGTTATTCTGTGCTAAACTTACACAGATTGGATGCAGTACTGATTGAGTGCAATAGCCATCAACTCCCAGCGATTATGCATGCGTGTCATATTAAGGGAAGAGAAAGTACTTACCCTTGGAGTTATTTAACCAAAAATGAGCACAGATTTGAATTCTCTGCTTCATGCTCTCTGTGTCTTACACCCTCTGTCTGTTGTGTGAGTCTGAATCTGTTCCTGCTTAATAAATGCTGTCTTGTAAATCTGTCTATCCCTGTGCGTTACTATGTGTATGATCGTGTATGTGCTTGCGTGTGTGTGTGTGTGTGTGTGTGTGTGTGTTTTGTAACTTCATGTGTCTATCACTCACAAAGTGCTTCACCCAAAAGGAAAAGGTTATATTTTACAGAAATCTTTAAGAGAGTTTTATAAAAGATTAAGTCACTGGCTATACCTGATCCCAACTGACTCAGACAGTAAGCAATAATTTTAATGTTTTATGGTATATTGTAAAAGATTTCTTTCAACCTCTATATTTGCTGCTTTTGGCACATGATACACATGATCTGGATCAGGGCATGCGAGAGTATATAATTTTTATTTTTTTAAGATTTATTTACTTCATGTATGTAGGTACACTGTCGCTGTCTTCAAACACACCAGAAGGTGGTATAGGATGCTCATTACAGATGGTTGTGAGCCACCATGTGATTGCTGGGAATTGAACTTAGGACCTTTGGAAGAACAGTCAGTGCTCTTAATGGCTGAGCTGTCTCTCCAGCTCTTGACTTGCACATCTTTTGTACTGACATCTTTACAATCAAAACTACCTCAGTCCTACTGACTGATTGTCTTCTATTACTAACAATGGGTTCACATCCCTTTGTCTCCGCAAGCAGTTAAGCACCAACCCTAAGAAGAAAGCTTCTTTTGGTTCATTTCTCTTACTCTGCAGCCATCTTCCTTCCCTAGTCTTTAAAGTGCTGAGATTATAGGTATGAGCTACCATGCTTGCTAAGAAAACATCTTTTAAATGGCAACTGTAGTCTCGGTTCCCAAATCGATCCATTCTCTTTACTAAATGTGTACATGCAATGAAATTGTTCGATAATCCTAAATTAAGCCTGGCATACACACACTTGTAATCTCAGCAACTAGGAGATAGAGGCAGGAGGGTCAGGGTCTAAGGCCATCTTTGGCTTCAGCCTCCTACTGAGTGTGAGACCAGTCTAGAGCGCGTGTCTTAGCTGGAGGGATCTCTAAAAGAGCTCCAGGTTCTTCAAAGGTGATGTTGCTATATAATTTGCTAGCTGACAACAAATTATGCTCAAGAATAGCTCTGTCCAAGATGCTGGAACCATCAGCTGTCACTGCTTTTTGGTGAGGCGTCAGCATTGCAGCAAATTCTTGAAGCTGGTTCCCACACACAGCAAGTTGCTGACACCTTTCATCCTTAAAAAGAGTAGCCAGCGTCCTAGAGCGCTGCTGTCCTGCCGATGCTAAGATGGTGCAGTGTAGTGCATGCTTTAAGTCCTCCAGTCTTGCACTTTCATGGACTATTGTCTTGTAAGAGAGCTCATTGTACCTTTGGGCAGCTTCAATGAATTTCCTTCTGTAATCAAGGACATGTGTATAGCAAACCTTATAGTGTATCTGTAACTGTTCATTTGTGGATTCATTCTGAAGTAAGGATGCTCGGTTTATATAAGCCTCAGCCTGGACAGGATCGTCATCCTTCCAGGTATAGCCTTGCGATCTTCAGGTAAGTCTCTAGCTTATAATCTACATTATACTGTTTTTGTCCTGTTTCCAGAGGAATCCCCACTAACACTTGGGCTGCATTTCTCCAGTCTTCTCCCTTCTCATAAATAGATGCAAGATGCTGTCTTATGGAAGCAACCTGCTCTACAAGGGAAATGACCCGAGGCTGGATCTTCTCCAAGGTGAAATGGTAGCCTCCTTGACTGTGCTGTATGGCAGGTTAGGGAGGTGTATGCAGAAATCTGTCAGCGGTTGCTGTGAGATCAGAAGGCTGACATTCTCATTCACCATTGCTTCTACAAAAGCTTTTCAATGCTTCTAGTTGTTCTGTCCCAGATAACTGAATGGCTTTTTCCAGAATCTGACGATATTTGCCAGCCAGATCTTTATGAGAGCTGCTTGAATTCATGAGCTGGGCCAAATCCTGTCGCACCGTCATCTTTCTTCCAGCTCAGTCACGGTTGCCGGACCTCTCGCTGCCAAGAAGAAAACTGAGAGTATATAACTTAAAAGTACAGCTGTTCTTTAGATTAGGTTGTAAAAGTTAATGACCAGGGATATCCAAGGTTAGTTGTTACATTATTCTCCTAAAGGTAGGTTAAGCAAACAGTCTGAGTAGACAGTAGGATACAGTCGTAAGTGACCCAAAGGTTTATTATTAGAGTTAACTCTGGCTGTGAGGTCCTGCACAAGTTCCAATCTCTTAGAATGTAAGATATTTTCAGAATACTTTATCGCTACTGTGGTGATTTGAAAAGGTTTGGCCCCCATAGAATGCTTGGTCCGCAGGTACTGGAAGTGTAGCCTTGTTGGAGTAGGTGTGGCTTCACTGGAGGAAATGCGTCACTGTGGAGGCAGGCTTTGAGGTCTTAAATGCTCAAGCTACACCGAACGTGAAACACATCCATTCTCCTTGTTGCCTGTCAATCAAGATGTAGAATTCTCAGCTCCTTCTCTAGCACCATGCCTTTCAGGATGCTGTTGCCATAGTTCCTGCCATGAGGATACTGGATGAAGCTAGCCCCACTTAATTGCTTTCTTTTATAAGAACTGTCATAGTCATGGTGTCTCTTCACAGCAATGAACGCCGTAACTAACACAGCTACAAAAGATCGTATTGGACACTTTTATTTCTCTCAATGTTTTTGTTACACTGGTGAGTGAGGTAATGGGCTTGAAGAGGATACACAACTTGCCAAGTTCAAATTAAAAATCAACATTTGAAGCACAAGCTTTTCCTATAGCCCACTGAGCTGAGTTTTCCAAAGTATTGCCTTGGTAAGTGTGATTTTTTTTTGCTATGAAATTCCATGTTAATAAGTTAATCATTTTAGGAAAGAATAAAAAGCATTTATAATTATTTAACAACATTTATTTTCAGGTGCTGCGCTCAGTAGTTTCACATTTGCTAGTTAGATTTATGTCAACTTGAAACAAGTAGTTATCCGAGAGGAGGGGACTTCTATTGAGAGAATGCCTCCATAAGATCAGGCCAGCCTACAGAACCTTTTACAAATTAGTGATGGATGAAGTAGAGGTGGAGGTAATTCAGACCATTGTGGTCCTGGATTCTATAGCAGGCTGAGCAAGGCTTATGGAGTAAACCAGTAAGCCACATACCTCCGTGGACTCTGCATCAGCACCTGCCTCCAGGATCCTGCCTGTTTGAATTCCTGTCCCAGCTTCCTTCAGTGATGGACTATGATGTAGAAGTGTAAACCCAATAAACGCCCTGCTCCCCAACTTGCTTTTTGGTCATGGTGTTTAACTAAGACACACATTCAACATCTTACTTTTTTTTTCTATAAGGAGTAAGTACAAGTTTGAGAAAAGAAGTTGAATATTAAGTTCAAGATAAAATGATAGAGCTAAATCAAAACCAGTCATTTCTGACTCCCTTTCACCAAAATGTGCAAAGGCCACATACACACATCTTGGATTGTGATACATGAAAGTGCACACAGAATTGTCGTATTAACAAGTTTGCATATATATTTGAAAGTATCAAATACTAAAGAACAAAAGATAATTACAGTCACAGAATTTATCATCTCTATAAGCTGAAGAACACCCACGTTCTTCTCTTATAAACTATTAAGAGTGAGTTCTGAGAAAGTGAGTTAGAAAATGATCCATACCTTGTTCATAAGGTCAATATGGTTGAGTTAAATCTTAATCCCACGAAAGAATTAATTTTCCTCCCCGTGTGCTTTCTTACCTTCTCCTATGTGATGTTAGTATCAGGTCACTGTCACCTTGCAATAACACTAACAGATGAATTCATAAGATCTTCCTTGCCACGTGTTAAGGTATTTGCTTTCTTTAGCACTATTATGTAAGTGGAATGGGAGTGTCTTTAAATCCCATAAGCATACTTCAATTGGGAAGGCTGTTGTTTAGCAAGGTCTGAAATCTACATGAATACACTTCTATGTTAATAACTATTATTAAGGTGAATAGTTTTAATTATACTACAGATTGTCTTTCCATTTATTTCAGTCCATCAAGTATTTATTTGCACCTCTATTGTACTTGGAGCACTTGGATGATGGCTAGAAATGTTTAGATGAACAAAACAGTGCCTGTTCAGCTTCTGTTGTGTGACAGATGGATAAACAGATGGCTCTCACTTGCAGGGAGAGACCAGGTTGGGGAGGGCACATAGAAATAAGAACACACAGGTGCCAGACTTCCTGGAAAATTTATTCCAGATTCCTAACTCACAGTTGCTCATAGTTCCCCCTCGTGGTGGTCATTACCCCTGATAAAGTGAAGAAATATGACATGTTGAACTTCCTTGCATGTATTATTTCTATGTTCTGTATTCCCTAGATATCTTGGTAAGTTCACTTCTAAGAGGAAAAAGAAAAGAGAAATGTTCGTTCAGTAATTTATCATTTAAAGGAAAATTTTAATGTATTTTGAACATTTGAGAGTATCTCAGAGTTCTGGTAATTCCTAAGAACTCTGATAAGTCTGTATTGCATGGTATTTGAGGCAGATTTCTGATGCTGCTTTTCAGAGTGCTACTTTCTGTGGGGCAGTGTGAGGCAGTGGTCTGCTCAGGAGGCTGCATGTCCAGGCTCTAAAGGTTCTTTGTAGGGCCATGTGGGGCAGTGGTCTGCTCAGGTAACTTAGGCTCAGTAGAGTATTTGGCTTTGAGCCCTAGACTCCTGTGGGCAATTTCTGCTTGCAGGGGGTGGAAGGAGCTTGGCCACAACTGCTGAGTCTTTGGTTCCTGTTTCAGTCACAACCCTTCACTGCTGCCCCTGCAGGAGATGTGTGCTCTATCAGGCAGACAATGCCCCAAGCTCCCAGCATCCTATCTGGACCCTACATCCAGTCATCTGACCACAAGCCAGACATGCCACACCCCATACAATAAAAGGAGTGGTTTGCCCCCTTCTCACTCTCTTGCTGTCTCACTCTTTGTCTCCTCTCTGCTTTTCCTCTCTTGCTCTCTCTCTTCTCTTGCTCTTTGTTCCCCTCTTGCTTTCTTCCTCTCCTTTTTCTTTCTCTCACTCCTTCCTCTCCTTTCCTTCTCTCTACTTGACTCCTTTTCTCTTTCCTACAAAAAAATAACTCATTTATACATTGCCTCCTTTTTAACTAACACATGGCCTGCCTGCAGGTCAGCAGCAGGGAGAGAGAAAGACCCAGGCCTCAGCAGCAGGCCCCTGCCTTTGGTACAACAGCTTTCATTCTCTTTTTTTCTGTGTTCTATCAGTGTTAACAATGGTGTTCTCAGCAATGTGCTCACCTTTTCCCTGGGAGTTCCCCCCCCCCCGAATCTCCTGATGAAATTCGTTTCTCAAATACCAGACAACAATACCCAACTATGACACTCTCTTGGGAGAAGGCAAATTCAGTTTACCTCCCACCTGGAATCTTACAGCCTAAAAGAATGCTTTTACCAAAGGCAGTTTGGAAAATACCAATATGCCTCACCCTACCCAACTCCTGTGCTTCCATGGAAATCCAAAACAAGATTTGGTTTCTTCTAAGCATGGATGGCCTGGCTTTCTAGCTTGACCTTTGACCAGTTCTCTACCTTCCTATTGACATGTGTATGAGAACAGCTCTCAGCAAGGCTGTGGGGAGCAGGTCTGGAGCCACTAACCTGACCCATATGGATTCCTGGCTTCCCTGAACCCATAGGACTTCCTGTCTCTGCTAGGTATGACACTGACCCAGCCTGGTATGACTTCAGAGTTGAGCAGGCCTCTCCCCAGTGGAAGAGTAGGCAGTGGTGCCAAGACTGTCTTGAACTCATTCTTGTGGGGATCATCTGCTTCACAAGAGCTCAAGTGTAGCATTCTCACACACTAAACTGACACTCTCTCTCTCTCTCTCTCTCTTTCTCTGTGTGTGTGTGTGTTTGGGGTTTGTTGTTGTTATATTTTTTGTGTGTGTGTCGAGGAAAGTGTTTATTTGGTTTATACTTCCACATCATAATTCATCATTGAAGAATGTCATGGCAGGAACTCAAACAGGGCAGGAACTTGGAGGCAGAAGTGGATGCAGAAGCCATGAAGGAATGCTGCTTTCTATTTGCTCTCCATGGCTTGCTCACCCTGCTTTCTTT
>JADRCD010138548.1:0-12316 GCA_019843815.1 Montemys delectorum | reverse complement strand
CCCCCTATTCCATTGCCATCCCCCTGCTTCTGTGAGGGTGTTCACCCACCCACCCCCCTGCTTCAGCCTCCCCACCCGCTTCAGCCTCTCTGCCAGCCCTCTCATTCCTCCACACTGGGGCATCATCCAGCCTTCCCAGAACCAAGGGCCTCTCCTCCCATTGATGCCCCAACAAAGCCATCCTCTGCTACATATGCAGCTGGAGTCCCACCATGTGTACTATTTGGTTGGTGGTTTAGCCAGGCAGGTGATTGTTGGCACCTGTGACCCGAAAGCAGAAAGGAGACTATTGGGGAGAGAGGATGTAAGAGTGGGGGTTGGGGGCAGTAAAGCAGTAGGCCCATGGAGGATAACAGCAATGGAGAAGAACTACAGAAGCAAGTTATGCATGAAAGAGCCATCAGTGAATCTAAGGCCTTGCTGGTTAACTTCAAAGGTAACAGAAACAGTGTCTGGGGTAGAGCCAATAGCCCTGCGGTGTCCCAAGCATCCACACTCCCATGGGTTTGAGCCCTAGGAGAAGGAAGACAGAAGGGAGGACCTCGAGGGAGGATGCAAATGCACCTAGTTAATCTCTGCATGGTCTTCTAAGATCTAAATGCTTTCGGCCTCTCACAGCCAGGTCTTTATTTAAGTGAAGGGTATGTAAGCTATCTATCGAGTAAAGTTCTCTTTGTACGCTTAGATACTTCCCTCAGCATACTCAGGTTGGAAAGTCCAATCTTATCCACTTGGCTTATAGTACCATCCGTAGCCCAAGTCCGGTATCTTCGTATGTGTGGACTGATGGTTTCTATGCCTCTATTACATGCCGTGATGTTTTAATCTATCTTTTTGAACTAGAGCACTACCAATATAGGCTAAAGCCCCAACTGTCTTAGTCGATACCCAATAGTAGTCTCAAACATGATACTCGATAATGGTGACAACCATGATATCAAAGGCTCTTGGTTATTTGGGGCTCACTTCAATCCAGTTCATCCTAAGATGAGATGAAAGAAAAAGCTCCTTTGTGATTTTCCTTAAGATGTTTTAGATTTAATTTTCTTGTTTTACTTATTCACTTTACACCTGCTCATGCTCCCCTCAGCAATCCTTCCCCAACCTCCCCGCCCCTTCTTCTATGAATGGATGGGGTCCCCGCTGGGTATTTCCCCCTCCCCTGGGATTTCAACTCTCTATGAGGCAAGGCTCTTCCTCTGTGACTGAGGCCAGACAGGGCAGCACAGCTAGTAGAACATATACCGTGTACAGGCAACAGTTTTGGAGGTATCCCCCGTTCCAGTTGTTTGGGACCCTCATGAAGAACAAGCTGCACATCTGTTTTGTGTGTGCGGGGAGGCCTAGGTCCAGCCTGTGTGTGCTCTTTGGTTGGTGGTTCAGACTCTGAGAGCCCCAAGGGTCCAGGTTAGTTGACTCTGTTGGTCTTCCTGTGGTTTACGATACTCCTTTTCAGGATGGAAGGGTTGGTTTATCCTTAATGCCTGACTCTCCTCTTGATGAGATCTCTTGCGTCTAAGAATAGCATTGTCAAAAAGAAGAATAGCATTGTGTATAAAATCCTAAAACATGTTTAAAGATGTTTACTATAATTACTTTTTGAAAATATCCTACACATATACAGTGTATCTTCAAAATATCCACCCCTAATGCTTCCTGCCACTTTCCTGGGAGCCGCTCCCACGGGCACATATATCCCCTACCACCGGCGTGTCCTCTTCTGGTTTTCTTTAAAATGTCCTATACTGGTACTGTTAATATTGCCCAGATGCACAAGGGCATGCGACCAGCTACTTGAACCTGGGCAATCTACATAAAGCACAGGCCTGAAGAACAATGACTCCCTCTCCTAACATCCCTCAACTACCTCCTGAGCCTCACCTGCAATCCAAGCAAGAAATGACTGCCTTCATCTTGGGTAGATTTTTTTCTCTAACTAAGATTTCACTCCTTTACATTTCAAAAAATATCCCCCTTCTCGATTTTCCCTCCACAGAACCCCCCCTTTCCATCCCATCTCTCCCCTCCCCTTTGCTTTTATGAGGGTGCTCCTCCACCCACTCACTCACTCCCACCTCACTGCTCAAGTATCCCCCTACACTGGACCATCAATCCTCCGAGGACCAAGAGCCTCTCCTCCCATTGATGCCAGGTAAGGCCATCCTCTGCTACATATGCAGCTAGAGCTATGGTTCCCTCTGTGTATACTCTTTGGTTGGTGGTTTAGTTCCTGGGAGCTCTTGGCGGGGGGGGGGGGGGGGGGGGGGGGGGGAGGGTGGAATTCGTGTTAGTTGATATTGTTCATCCTATGGGTTTGCAAACCCCTTCAGCTCCTTCAGTCCTTCCCCTAGCTCTTCCAGTGGGGTCCTCAGGCTCAGTGCAATGGTTGGCTGTGAGTATCTGCATCTGTCTTAGTCAGGTGCTGTCAGAACCCCTCAGGAGACAGCCATACCAGCAAGTGCTTCTTGGCATCAGCAATAGTGTCTGGGTTTGTTGTCTGCAGATGGGCTGGATCCCTAGGTAAGGCAGTCTCTGGGTGGCCTTTCCTTCACTCTCTGCTCCATGGTTTGTCCCTGCCTTTCATTTAGGCAGGAACAGTTCTGGGTTAAAATGATTGAGATGTCTGGGTGGCCTCATTCTTCAACTAGTGGCTGTGCCTAAGGGCTTGAGATGGTCTCTAGAGGTTCTATCTCCCCTTTGTTGAGTATTTCAGCTAAAGTCATCCGCGTTGAGTCCTATGAACCTCTCAGTTCCCAAGCATCTGGGACTTTCTAGGGGTTACCCCCAGTTCCCCATCCCCCACTGCTACATACTTCTATTCAATTTCCTGACCCTCTGTACTTCTTTCTGTTCCATTTCCTGACCCTCTGTATTTCTCTCCTGTCCCTTCCTGTACCTCATCACGGCCTACTTTTTTGTCCTCCGCCTACTCTCTCCCTCTTGCTGAGACAAGACCCTTAGAGGACACATGATGTTTGCAGAGAGTATAAATACAACTGAATGGACAGTGATGGAGGCAGAGCTAGGCTCGTCCATAGAGCTGGTTTTACAAAGCTTGTTGGTCTCCAGTCTTGGCTGATCTTCACTTCCCTGAGAGGCACAGCTGAGAACTGCTCCTGGCATTCCTGTTTCTCCTGCTGTTGACTCCTGTGGAGGCCAAGGCCTGGCTGTCTGCTAGGTAGTGCCAGGGCTGCTGGTTCCTGTCTACTCTCAGAACTCTACTGAACTGGACAGCTAATGGACCTGTGAAATGTCTGTGGATGGATCTAGTTGTCCCTGTGAACCGGTGATCTGAACTGTCAGTTTCCAGGAAACACAGACGGGGGTTATTCCAAAGACCCATTTCTAAACAGGTCCACTTCCCCCTCATCCTTTCTTCTTTACTACCTCTGGTGGGTGGTGGGTTAAAAGGGAGGTTAAAATATTTAAGGACCATTATTATAATTACGGTGTGAAAAGAACATATACATGGGCCAGTCCGTGGCTCCCAATACATATGTAGCTAGAAGCTGCCTGCCTTATCTGACATCTGTGGGAGGGAATGTGATTGAGGCTTGATGGCCAGAAAAAGGGGAATGGCAGAGGGGTGAGGTGGGAGTGCCTGGGTGGGTGTGGGATGGGGTGGGAGGTTTGAGGAGAGATGACCTGGAAGGGGACAACATCTGAAATGTAAATAAATAAAGTTATAAAAAAATATAGGGTTTGAAAAAATTAAAGTTACACATTTTCTCAAGTGGATTTCCTCCTCTGAGATGACTCTGGACTGTGTCCACTTGACATAAAACGATCCCCCAGAACTGGCCCACTGTCAAATCGAGACAAAAATACAACACTGATCAGATGTACAGAACCTCTGGGGCTTTTCTAAGCCCACCTCAGTTCTCAAATAAGGACGTGGAGACTTAATTTCATTTGCAGTCTTATGGCCTCATGCTAGGCTTGCTCCCCAATTAGCTCCTAACATATATTAACCCATTTCTAGTAATCTATGTTCGGCCACATGGTTGGTCACCTCTCCTCAGTGTCATATGTCTCTCTTCCTTCAGGTCACCTGGCTCTTTCGCAGATCTACTCACTCCCTCTCTCTACCAGACCCCTGGCTATAAGCTCCCGATTGGCCATTCAGATCTTTAGTGACAAGTGTATGCTTTTAAACAGTGCAGGAGAGATTATCCCTACAGATATAACATTTTCATTCTTGTTCATCCCCAAGATCGCACAAGAACATCACCACCACAATATAAAACACCTCATTTTAAAACTCCCACAGTCTATAGATATCCAAACACATAAAGTCCAAAGCTTCCCTAAAATACTCAAAATCTCTCAAAAACTCCAGTCTCTCCCTATGTCAAAGTATGTCATGTCCTGTTCAGTCACTACAGCGATGAAGACTTCCTTAACCCAGGAGGGAAGAACCAGGACAAAGCCACCATCTTCACAAAGGAGACCAAGCACCAACAATGTAAGGCTTGGTGTCAGATTCCTCCTGGGAGGGACAGGGTTCCTCCAGGGCTCCCCTCAGCACGCACAGCTTGCCTCACAGGCCCAGGTTGGCTCCATGCCTGTTGCTGTCCTTGGCAGTCACCCCATGGCACTGGCTTCTCCAAGATGATGGTTTTTCCCTCATGCAACTAGGCTACTTTCTCTTCAGGGTGACAAGCCTCAACTCTCCACGTGACACTTTCATTACTCGGGCTCCGATAGCTACTGTGACTACACCTTCCAATGGCCCCTTCTGGCCTCTCAGTGTTCCAAAGCTCAGCTGCTCTTCAGGACCCTTCATCCCTTCAAAACCCGGTATCATAAGGGAGGCTCTTAAGCATGACCAAGATTAGCCGTCAGCATGAGGTACAGCCTTGGCCACTTCTGGAAAACAGCTACTAAATACTGACCAGAGGGAAGACTTCCCCATAAGATTTCAGCTCACTCCTGTTGGTCTCTTCTGATCATAGCTGACTCCTCAGCCTCGACTGACCAGAACCCCTGATTCTTAACTGAAAATAACAAGAGCCCAGAGAGATCCTTTAGGGGACACACAAAAATCCCTCAGAAATTTCGTGAGCAGGCTGCCATTGTCTACATTGCCCTCCCCCTTTTTACTCTTCCAAGATCCTTCACAACGTCCCCCGGAACCCTGAACACTCAATGGCATCTTTAGCCCAAAGTTCCAAATTGCCTCCACACTCCTCTCAGAACCAGCATGCTGGGGTCTGTCCCAGTGATATCCTACCCTATGACCTTGGGACCAATTTCTGTCATGGTTGGGGTTACTACTGCTCTGGCAAATGAGGAAAAGCAACTTGTCGAGGAAAGGTTTGTTTGGTCTTCCAAGTGGAGAGTTAAGAGTTCGTTGGAAAGTCGGTTGGATGGTGTTTTGCTGGGACTCCACAGAGAGAAAAGCACCAGAAAACTTCTGGTGGTGTGCTGCGGCTTATTGCCCCTTCTAAGGACTCAGGCCGGCTGCCAGGGTGATCTCAGCTGAGAAAGACTCATGTGCTGAGGCAAGACATGTGTTGAGGCGAGGACCGCTGAGGAGAGGTGATGTTTGGAGGGATGTAAATGGGACGCGAGGGACTGTGATGGAGGCTGAGCTTGGCTTGCTGGTAGAGCTAGCTATGCAGTGCTTGTCGGTCTCATGTCTTCCTGTTCTTTGCTTCACTGAGATAGGCACAGCTGAGAACTTCTCCTGGTGTTCCTGCTGGCCAGATTCCTCCTGCTGAAGCTTACCAAGGCTGAGGCCAGGCTGTCTCTCCTACGTACTGCCAAATGCTCATCCATGTTTGCTAACCTGACTCTACCCAACCGGACTGCTCATACATCCATTAAGTGTTTGCAAATGGAATGAGCTGCCTCTGCTGACTCCTATGAACTGAACTGCAGATTTCCTGACAACACAGAGGGGTTTTGCTCCAAAGAACCATTTGTAAACAGGTCTACTTCCCCCGTATCCTTTCTTTTCCACTACACCCCTGATGAGTGGTGGAATAAAAGAAAGGACAAAGCATTTAAGAACCTTCATTGAAAATAAGGTTTGAAAAACATAAAGTTACCTGCTTTTTGACTTCTTTATCACACTACATAACCCAGTATAGTCAGAGCAGGAACACAAACACACAAGAGGAACCTTGAGTCACATTTGAATGCAGAGGCTATGGAGGAGTGCTACTCACTGGCTTATTCTATCTGCAGTGCTTGCTTTGCCTGATCTCTCTCTCTCTCTCTCTCTCTCTCTCTCTCTCTCTCTCTCTCTCTCTCTCTCTCTCTGTCTCTCTGTCTCTCATTCTCTCATTCTCTCATACCTTCCTTCTTTTTATATTTGTGGTTTTTTCGAGACAGGGTTTCTCTGTGTAGCCCTGGCTGTCCTGGAACTCACTCTGTAGACCAGGCTGGCCTCGAACTCAGAAATCCGCCTGCCTCTGCCTCCCAAGTGCTGGGATTAAAGGCATGAACCAGTACTGATGGGCTCTCTGACTGATTTCTTATGGAACCCAGGACCCCCAGGCCAGGTTTGGTACCACCCACAACAGACTGGGCCCTCCCACATTAATCACTTATTAAGAAAATGCCCAACAGGCTTGCTTCACAGCCCTCTCATATGGAGGCATTTCCTCAATTAAGGTGTCTTCCACTGAGATGTCTCAAGCTTGTATCAAGGTCACACAAAACTAGGCAGCCAAGAGCCATCCACTTCTTGGAGCTAGTGTATCCCTGAAGGCAAGGCTTGGGGTTTCAAAAGCCTCATGCCTTTCCCAGGGTGCTCTCTGATTCGTGCACTCTGAGCTGTTTCTGCTGCTGTCTCTCCTCTACCATCAGGAAATCCAACAATCTGGGACCTTGAGCCAAATTAAACTCTGTCTTTGCTGTGGCTCTGGTATCTTATCACAGCAATAGAAAGTAACAGTTCCACGCCACTAAGGGACTCAAAGGGACTCTTTATTTGGATGTAAGACATGTCCTCTTAGGGCCTTGTCAGTCATCAGTGGGAGGAGAGGCCCTTGGTCCTGTGAAGGTTCCTATGCCCCATTGTAGGGGAATGCCAGGGCCAGGAAGCCGGAGTGGGTGGGTGAGTGGGTGAGCAGCGGGAGGGTGGAAGGGACAGAGGGTTTTCAGAGGAGAAACTGGCAAAGGGTATTGATAACATGTGAAATGTAAATAAAAAAAATAGCTAATAAAATAATTAACTTATAAAAATAAAAGTTGTAAAGAAAATAATTAATAAAAATATATATTTAGACAGGAAAAAAAAAGAAAACTAAAGAGATGTCCTCTTTAGGGATAGGGCAGGGTCAGGGGTAGAGTAGGGTTGTGCATGTCTAAGCATCTATGGATTGAGAGAGAGCCAGAATCGGAAGTATTCAGGCCAAATTTAGGTCACAGAATAAACGAAGAGAGGAAAGAGATACCTCAAGACAGGGATGAGCCAGTTCCACTGGCTGAGCGAGAAGCTCACCTACCCACTCCATATAGCCTTCCTTTACCCAACTAGGACAAAACTGGATGATGTAAATGACCCCACAGCTTCCTTTACTTCCCCATGCCTGCTCTCTCTCCCCTGCTGTGGGATTCTCACATCTTTTCTTCTTTACCCAGTTCCCTCAGAGAAACTGGCTGGTCTTGGATCAGATTTCTGGGAAGCAAGGAAAACCCAACAGCTACTTGGTGTGGTTACATGTACAACATGGTCCCAGGCAGCCACTCTTATAAGAGTGTTAAAGTGCCACACAAAGCTATCGAGGCTTTAAAATTAGCTTAATTGTTTTAAGAAGTTTGTGTGTACAGGAGCCTGAGATAGCTGTCTCCTGAGAGGCCCTGACAGTGCCCAACTAATACAGAAGTAGAGGCTCACAGCTATCCATTGGACTGGGCACAGGGTCACCAATGAAGGAGTTAGAGAAAGGACCCAAGGAGCTGAAGGGTTTGCAGCCCCTTGGGATGAACAACAATATGAACTAACTAGTACTCTCAGAGCTCCCAGGGAATCAACCACCAACCAAAGAGTACACATAGTGGGAATCATAACTCCAGCTACATATGTAGCAGAGGATGGCCAAGTCGGTCATCAATGGGAGGAGAGGCCCTTGCCCCTGTGAAGGTACTATGCCCCAGTGTAGGGGAATGCCAGGGCCAGTAAGAAGGAGGGGCTGGGGTGGTTGAGCAGGGGAAGCGGGAGGGAACAGGGTTTTTTTTTGTTTTTTGTTTTTTTCATTTTTTCTGAGAGGTAACCGGGAAAGGAGATATCATATGACTTGCAAATAAAGAACATATCCAATAAAAAAAGTTTGTGTCTAAGGGACTGACATTCCAGCCAACATGGAGAGCACAGATCAGTCTGGTCTTGGTGTACAGACTGCCTGACTGGGACCACATGGTTCCACGATACTGTTCTCCTTCAAGTTCTCCATTTGTTCCCAGAGCAACAGCTCCGGTTGTGGGCAGGAGGCACACCTCCCCATTCCTGCCCGATCCTCCCTGTTCTTTCCCAGTAACAGGCTGTGCCTTATGAGGTAAAGGCACATCACAAGAAGAGCCCAGTGACATCCCTTGGCACCTACAGTTAAAATCTATGTGGCAAGATGGACTCATCTTTCTTGAAATGTGCCCACAAAATTCCTTCCTGCTTCTTGGATTTATTATTGTTGCCCAAATGTGTGGGATACCCAGGTACTATCTCCTCCTAAATCCAAGTTACCTTACCTAAGTGTCATTCTGAAGGAAAGGAGTGCCTGTCCACCTCTCAGATATGGGAATTCCACTGGGTTTTGAGTCCTGATGGAGAAGGGGGATCTCTTTTTTCTGTTGAACCGAGCTCACTATCATCAAAAAGCATCCATGTAGTCTGTCACCATCCTGGTAAGTGAGCTCATCAAGATGGGTGCCACTGAGTGGCTTGGCTGGATCTTGGTTGCTGATGTCATCAAGATGGAGACTGCCACATGCAATGGCTCCATACTTGTTAGTGACATCACGAAGATAGCTAAGGTCATATGACTTCATTGCTCTTTGGATTAATTCGACCCCATGGAATGATCCAAAGAGGTGGCACCTATAAAACATCCCAGTGCCACTGATCCCTCAGGGGATCACCACAGCCCATTTTTGTCACCAAAGAAGGAACACCAGACCTCCATGGTAGCTTGTGTTATCGTTTGCTTTGAGTTTTTTAGGTCTGATTTGTTCGAATATTGATAGGTTTTTTCACACGATATAGTTACCAGGTTTCCAGAGAGTTTTTTTCCCCAGAACTAGCCAGGTATCAACTGCAGCTGACACTTTGTAACAGCTAAACTTGGAAAGCTCATGTGAATTTATAGTAGGCCATGGATAATGTGGGAAGGCACATCTCAAACACGACACAAAGGATAGATTTCCGGGTGCTAGACAAGCTGGAGGCAAGAGGCCTCTTCATCCTACGTGGAATGGAGGCTGGGCGCATTCAATGCTGGCTCCTAAGGCCTGCTCCTTACCCCTGGCCTCTCCACATCTCCAATTTTTCTCCAGAGAAGAACAAGCATTCCTTCCCTCCTTGGGACTCTTTTGTCATATTGCATGTTCTCTCTCTCTCTGTCTCTCTCTGTCTCTCTCTGTCTCTCTCTGTCTCTCTGTCTCTGTCTCTGTCTCTCTCTCCCCATCTCTCACTTCTTCCCCACTAAGACCCAGATACTCTTGCTGTTGTTTTTACTTTCCTGTTACAATATCAGAGGCAGGCTGAGGAAAAGAACAAGCTGATTTCATTCCTTGGCTAGTTCTCTCAGATTGAAATCTTAAAGTTCTGTATTCTTTAGAGGACAGGAACGGAATCTCAGACTGTATCCATGATAGGAGTTCATCCTTCCCGTGTGCTGTGGCTTCCTGCCCTGGCCTGGTACATAGGTCGCTCGGGCAGCGAGAAGTCAGAATCATAAAACTGCAACCTGGAGCATCTCTTCAGGCCCATTCCCTGGGCCATTCTGTCTCTACTAGGTAATAAATCAGCTGTTCTCCCTTGAGAATTGAGTAGAATCGAGTAGATACAGACCCAGGCGTTGTGGAGCTACATGTCCCCGATGTGCATTTTTGAAGGAGAGGTTCAGGTATGTTCAGTAAAGATTTTAGAATTTGTCCAAGTAGCACAGGCCTGCAGAGATCCACTAAACTTGGCATCGTTGCACTCACAAACTGAGGGTTCCAAATCAAGCTCTACCTGGACTTGAACACAAAAGCAGTACAAAGGTGCCATTGCTGTTCTTTGTCCCCAGCCTCACAATCTATGTGACTCTAGCAGAGGTCACATAGCTAGTACCAACATCTGCTAGCTCCTGGTGATTCAATGTCTGTTTGTCCCTGGCCCTTTGGAGGATGCTGGTAAGTAAACAGCATACTTCCAAGTTTCCCTCTAGGACCCATAGCAGCCCGTTGTTTTTTATTTATTTTTTTTTTTTTGAGTCCTCAACAACTCCTATACAACAAAATCAGCCCAAGCAATGCTGGACAAAATTCTAAAGGAAAAATATTGACCTTTCTCTGTTGCATTAATGTTCCTTTTTCATTAAATGTTTGTTGTTGTTCTTGTTGTTTTCTTTCATTTGGTGTTTTTTTTTTTTCTGTCATGAGGTTTTCTATTGCTCCTTGATTTATCTCTTTTTTTATTTTTTAGTGTTTATTTAATCTTTTTCTTACACTCCAGATTTTATTCCCCTCCTGGTCCACCCTCTGACCGTTCCACATCCCATACCTCCTCTCGGGCCCCCTCACTCCACGAGGATGTCTCTACCACCCACCACCCATCCCACCAGACCTCTAAACTCCCTGGAGCCTCCAGTCTGCTGAGGGTTTGCTGCATCTTCTCTGACTGAACACAGACTCCCGGCAGTCCTCTGCTGAATATGTGTTGTGTGCATCATATCAGCTGGTGTGTGCTGCCTGTTTGGTGGTCTAGTTTCTGAGAGATCTCAGGGGTCCAGATCAATTGAGACTGATGATCTTCATACAGGGTCAGCCTCCTCCTCAGCTTCTTTCAGTTTTCCCCTAATTCAACCGCAGAGGTCAGTAGCTTCTGTCTGTTAACCACCCCAAGGAGACTTGGCCTGTGCTGCCATTTACCAACTCTCCATCTTCTGTTGAGCTAAGACTGATTTCCAGAGAGGAACTCATTTGCTCTATTCTGTCTTTACAAAGGGTCCTCATAGGAGCCTCGGTCTGGAGCCCAAAAACACCACAGGGATTCAGGGTTTCAGCCTTCCATGGGGAAATTCCCCACTGTCTGTCAGTGGGGTCAGTATGGTAAAACTATCATAGGTATTTGCCCTTTGGGGAAGTCAGCAACAATCCAGTTCAAGCCTCTCAAGTCTGTGAACATTCTCACCCATATTCCTGTCTGGCGAACATATTTTTAACTTACCAGAGTGGTGCGTGTGTACTTAGGAGATTAAGTCTTCATTCATGATACCTGAGGAGCCATACAACTTGTTAATCACAGCACGTCTACCTCTCTATCCACCCTCCAGTCAGTTGACTGTTTTCTCCCATAACAGCCTCACTCCTCCACATACACATTCCTGGACCCTAGGCAAGGGTTAGGCGTTGTCATTTGGTCTTGGACCTCATATGGTCATTTCAGTTCTCTCTTCTCTGTGACGTTATCTCTGTGCTCTTGGTCAGATCAGAGGGCAAGGCCTGGGGCAAACTTGAGCAAGCCAGATGGTAACCTTTGTCCTTAGAAGGCTTTGACCTGTGACCTGCAGCTGCGTTGATTGTACCTGGAGCTATGGGTGTCCAAACCCTCTATCACAGGCATGTGGGCCCAAGGTCTCCATTTCAAAACCAGTTGACGTAGTTGGACATCTGTTCCTCAACTTCTCCAAATTCTCTAAGGCAGGGCAGACCAGGATGAAAATTTGAGTTCTCACCTCTCCCTCTTCAGTAGAAATGTTTGGCTTGGTCTGTCCTGTTTGTGGCAAATCAGAACCCATCCTCATCGCCACCCACCACCCTACCCACCCACCAAGATCTAACAAGATAGGAGACCTTGAATAAGGAGAGTAGGTTTAGGGCTAGAGAGATGGCTCAGTGGTTAAGAGCATTGACTGATCTTCCAGAGATCCTGAGTTCAAATCCCAGCAACCACATGGTGGCTCACAACCATCTGTAATGAGATCTGACACCTTCTTCTGGTGTATCTGAAGACAGCTACAGTATACTTAGATATAGTAAATAAATAAATCTTTAAAAAAAGATTCTCTGTGGCCTGAGAATAAAGTCACTCACTCAAGTCAAATAGTTTTGACCATAGCAGGAAGTCTGTTTCCAAAAATCGTGCCTACAATTCATTCCTTGG
>JADRCD010138543.1:0-16429 GCA_019843815.1 Montemys delectorum | reverse complement strand
CCTTTGTCAAGGATACTTCTTTGCAGCAGATGGAGATCATTACAGAAAGCCAAAACTGATCAAAGTAACAAAGTTGTGGAGCCCAACCCTAATTGATACATCTACAAAACAAGATCCTGATGTAAGGTTTAGGGAACATTTCTGAAAGAGGAGGCAGAAGGATTGTAAGGGCCAGAGGATCAGGGAGTTTGCTGTAAGCCTGTGTCTCCTAATAATGTCACAAGCTAGACTGTCCTGATCAAGTACAACAGCCATTGATATGCCAAAATGGACAGGGCCTGACCGCAAGACCTCGACCCTGCACAAAGAAGTTCAGGCAACTAAGACATGCTGAGAATGTGAACAAGGGTCTTCTCCAGGGGAGAGCACATCAGTTGGTTATCTAATGCCAAATGGCCACCCCTGAAAAGAAGACATGCAAGTACCTTTATACAGACCAACATGGTTGTATTTAAAGGTGCGTGTGTGTGCGCACGCGCGTGCATATATTCATCTAACAATAATTAATAGAAAGCAGACCATGAATTTGAAAGAGAACAAGGAGTGTTGCATAGGAACATTAAGGGGGATGGAAGGAAAGAAGGAAATGGATTAATGATAATCTCAAAAGATGCAATTTTTTAAAAGAGGAGTAATGCATCTTTTTTTTTTTCTGCAATGAAATAGAAAGATCAAGAAATGAAACGTAAAAGAAAAAAAAAAAAACCCTAAACAAGCAAAACTACTTTAAATAGGACCTCAAAGTATCTACTTTAAAACTGTGTCATATATACCAGATTCTCATTAGAATTACTTCAAAAAGGCAGCTCTGGAAAAGATAAAATCGAGGTTCCGGTATTAACTTCTTTTTTTAATACCTCAGAAGAACTAAAAGGAGTGGCTCATAAAACATTACAAATAGCAAAGTTTTTGTCAGGACATTTAAGGCCCTGCCCACCCACAGTCTTGCTGTGAAGTAATGGAGTCTCCAGGATCGGCACAACAAGGTGAAAGAAAACCGGAAGGGAAGGGCTGCTTTGGGGATCGTGCTTGTATCTAACGGTGTTGCTTCTCAAAAGAGACAGGAGAAATCTCAAAGATTTTTGAAGAATTTCCACATGTGAACCAAAAGCAGGTGAAATGATGTAATATGACAAAGCTGCTGGATCCCCCAAGGTTCAGAGTTAAGCCAATGCCTTAGAATTCCCTACCACACTTTTTTCTTTAAGTGAACACAGTGATTATATTGTCTTAAAATATATATAGAATGCTTGAAACACAACAGTTTCTCACAGGAAAATGGCAGGGTCATGTCCGTAATGCAGAACAGTTTGTGGACTTGGGAAATAAAGTAGGAAGCAGTATGTTATCAAATGTGGCTAAGACGAGCTAAATTTTGACAGAACCATGTTTGAATGGTGATGGGCAGTTATCCAGTGTGATTTCTGACCATCATTGCGCTGCACTGGAGAGGCTACATGGCAGTCTAAGTCTATCTGAACTCCCTCCCTATACATTTGGCATGTGGAAGGTAGAAACTGCTGCAGACAGCTACATATTTGGGATTGTCTGAAGCTCTGGATGAAGTATTCCTTTTCTAGTGCAGTGTTCATTTGAAGTGTCTGAAGTAACTCACCCCATACCAGTTGATCTGCATTCCTTGTAAAACAGTCTTGTTATGGCAATCCCAAAGACCTGGACCTGGGTGATAATTTCCAGAGTGAAGTGTCCACAAGATGAAGTGGGAAAATATCAGCAGCTCATCATTTTCTCTGTCAGCCTTGTTTATGTAAACCTATAAATGAATGAG
Source organism: Montemys delectorum (assembly GCA_019843815.1). NCBI lineage: Eukaryota > Metazoa > Chordata > Mammalia > Rodentia > Muridae > Montemys > Montemys delectorum. The sequence continues at coordinate 14,640 of JADRCD010138543.1, read as the reverse complement.
CCTTCCTTGTTTGTGTTCCTGAGCTTCGGAAGGACATGTATGGGGATTGTGGCTGAGGGCTAGCATCTCTGTGCAAGCTCTGCACAGGTGGATTTCTGCTGGGTCTCCCTAACCAGTCATTTCTTTTGGGTCTCAAGTTATTTTCTTGCAGAAAAATATACTGTATTTATTCTAGTAGTTCACAAAGGACACCGTGTTGCGTAAAAATGGAATTTCATTTGTCCTCATTTTTGTACTGAAACCAAGGGAATGTCAGTCAGACATTTATTCCTAATGGCCCATGGAGGATAATGGTTTTTATATTATTTTATGTTTAATTCCTTAATATTTCCTTTATTTCAGTAGGGAGACGGGAGCCTTGGCTTACATCTCCTTACTTCAGACTTAAGCTGTTGTGATTCTCTAGCCACAGGGAAAACTGATTCTGGTTTCTGAGCAATATGGGACTCAGTTCTGGCCTCATCTTTGGAAGGTTCTATGAGATGCTAATGCCTCCTCCCCCTGAGAGTAGCCATCTCTTTACCACAGGGCTGCTGGGAAAGTGAGTGTGATGCAGCTGAGGCTTCTTGGGTGGGATTCCATTGCTTCATTCGTGTAAACTGCTTTCTGAAAGCACGGACTCTGAAGGATGGTCTCAGGTAGTTAGACCACCTTTGTCTAGGTAATCCTCAAGGAGATGGAGGAAAAAAATGTGATTTCCATAATTTAAGTTAAATACCTGTCTAACATTACAGACCTAGGGTGTATGGGCCTGAGGTAAAACAAGGACAAGTTCAAAGCCAGTCTGGATTGCCTAGCAAGACCCCGTCTCCAAATAAAATGAATGGACAAAATGTAGGTGATCTAAAGCAACTATTTATCACTAGCCATGGGGAAGTGAGGAATTCTAAACAAAGAACAACAAGAAAAGTATCATTGCTGAAGTTGATAATTTCCCCATGAGTATAACTGGTGCTGTCCGCATGTACAGTGGGACCTTCTACTAGGGGTATAGACAATTTAACTAGGAGCCATGTCCTCAAATAACAGTGACCCTCCCTCTGCATATGTCAACTGCCAATAGCCTCTTCTGCAAACGAGAAGGTCTCAGGAGTCCCTCCCTGCCAAATCTGAAATTCTGACTGGATTCTTTAGGTCCCCTGAAGGGAGCCAAAGCTGCTGTGATGTGTATAACAGCCAAGCCATTTCCAGGCTCTACCCATTCTCCAACTCCCAGCCTTCCCATTCATTCTGTCTCCTCTTTGACAATGTTCTCTCAGCCTTAGATGAGCAAGGTTGCCATGGATGGTCATCTTCAGCCCAGTACTCACCATTACGAACACTCAGCACACTGAGCAGCTATGAAGTCTCTGCATTCATCAGCACCCATGGTAAAAAGAACCTCCTGTGACCAAAGTTGAGAGCAACACCAGTTATGTGTGTAACTGGGATCAAACTAGTCACTCTCTGCTGAATTGTAGGCTTCAAAGCTGTATGGTAGCCTTGATTTTTATGTACATAGAAAAATGCAGAATCCTGGGAGAGAAAAACAAACAAACTTGGTTGTGAACAGAGAGAAAAAGTTATGGTAGTGTTGGATCGCAGCAAAAAAAAAAAAAAAAAGATCTCTAGGTACATGGTGATATATAGTTAAAATTTTAGATGCTCCTGGGGCCCAGTATCTGTTCCAAAGTTTTAAACATGAATTAATGAGATAAAGAACAGTATATTGAGTTGGGTAGTGGTGGCGCATGCCTTTAATCCCAGCACTTGGGATGCAGAGGCAGGCTGATTTCTGAGTTCGAGGCCAGCCCGGTCTACAGAGTGAGTTCCAGGACAGCCAGAGCTACACAGAGAAACCCTGTCTTGAAAAACTAAAAAATATAAATTAAATAAATAAATAAATAAGAAGAGTCCATCTATGCAGAAGGAAGAGTGAGTGCTCTGACACAATGTTTTAGAAGATGACTGAAATACTAGACTTGCTAAAAGACAAGATGATGCTTCTGCTCACGTGCCCATGGACCCCAGCTTGAGGAATGAGACAAGGCTGCCGTGTAGAGAGCCTTCTTTGAATGAGACTTGCACAGTACTTATTTTACATTTCCTCACCTTGCCTACCCCCAGCTCAAGCCAATGAGGACCATGATGAGATTTTTTTTTTTTATTTCTGTGTTTTAAATATTAAGCCAGAGGTTCTCAACCTGTGGATTGTGACCCCTTCACAGAGATCATATATCAGATGTCTTGCATATTAGACATATATATAATGACATGTTACATTCATAACATTAGCAAAATTACAGTTATGAAGAAGCAACCAAGAAACGATGGTTGAAGGTCACCACAACATGAGGAGGTATAATAAACGGTGGCGGCATTAGGAAGTTTGAGAGCCACTGCCAGATAGGAATGCCAGTTACAGTTCAGTCTGAGAAATCTAGAGTCAAAAGACAGAAAGAAAAAGCTCTCCAATGGGATTTCTATTACTCACATTGGCTCCTGGTGGCAAAATATGAGCCTAAAACTCCATGCTCCTTCATAAATCAGTTTATCTGGTATATCTTAAAAGAGTAGATCTTTTCCAAAAAAGGACCTATGACACATGAAGCTGTGGAAGATTACCAGATGCTTAGAATGGAGGCAACCAGAGAAGGTTTGCACAAGAGTAGGTGACTACGTTGGTCTTCAAGAGAGAAGCTTCCACACAACACAATCAACACACCAAAGAGTCAGACTGTGTCTGCAGCTCTAGAGAACAGACACAATTCCCAGGGAGGCAAGACACTGATGAGGCCTGAAACTCAGGTGTCTGCAGTACAGAAAGAAGCAGAGTGAGACTATTCAACAAACCAGCCACAACTCCACCTCATTTGACCTTGGTCTTCCAGATAGAAAGTAAGGAAACCCTGACACTTCTTATGAGACTGGATATTGTTTTCTTTATGAAAGTGTCATTACTAGAAAAGACTGGATTGCTCATGATCACAAGACCATCAAAGAATATATTAAAAAGCCATAGGCCCATAAACTTTTTTTGAATAATTAGAAATAATACATCATTGTCTGTTTACATGTTACCACTGACTGGAGAATGATACAGTCACTTTTAACAGCTCTGCAAGGTAGGTATTACTGAAATGAAGACTCTGCTCTCTACCCTGTAATTGAAGATCCTGAGCCTCATAGAAAGTGTTTTCCAGGCTATCATTAGTAAGCATCAGAAGAGCAGGGCTGTGAAACCTGTCTGAAACATGCCTGGCCTACATCCTGCCCTCCGTCAACAAAGAACTTGAGAATTTGAAGAAAGAAAGATTTAGACTAAGAGTTTTCATAACATGGAAGTGGCATGGGACATGGACCTTTAGAATGAATAGGTTAATGGTAGTTCTGATTAACCAGAGAAGAGAGAAATGGAACTTCAGGAGAGAAGTGATTGGCCTAGGAACCTGAGACTGGGAGGGCGTCAGGAGCACACTGTGTCAGACATATAGACATATGTTTATTGAGTTCCCTGTGTGCAAAGAGGCCTCACTGGGGGCAGGACTAGAAGACCTGATATATATGCCAAGAGTCTCTGGGAGATTAGATAGCAAATCCTACTTGAGTGTCATTGGAGATGCCAAAGATCATAGGTTTGAGCAAAGTTCTAACATTCATGGAGTAGCTGCTGAAATAGACATGAAGTAGGAGACTGTGGAGGGCATAAGTTTAAGTGCAGGACCAGGTCCAGATAGATGAAGAGATTGACTCGGAGCAATCTGAGAACCCAGCATCAGCGATGCATATGAAGCAGAGCTGAAGCAAGCTTCAGTAAGGCTGAGACAGTTCTGAGTTTTTTTTGCCTTTGAGTCCCTTGATATACACACTAGATGGTCAAATGACAGTTCTGCAGCCTTTCTCCGTCACAGTGTTAGGTGTCCCCTTCCTTACGGCTTCCAAATGAGGTGGGTTTCACGTTTTCCTTGGTTTGGTGTGTTTGATAAGCTCTTGGACCTGTTTTCCCTAATATGATTTTAATGTGCTCATGTGTTCACATGGCCCCAGTCACCCAGTCGATAGGGTGGTATACATTTGTAGTTTTAGGGATTAATTTATTTATTTGTCTGTGCATCATGGATGATGCTGAACAGATGGTATTGTTTATATCCACAAAAGATACAGAGTCAGCATGTCTCAGTGTTTGTACTTATAATGATTCAAATGTTGCTTATAAAATGGAGTTCCTGGGTTGGGGTCCTATCTCTCCATCGGAAGTCTTGCCTGGTTATAAGAGCGGGCTGTTTCAGTTTCCATATTCTCCATTGCTAGGTATCTTACTAGGGTTACCTTCTTATATTCCTGGGAGTTTCTATTGTCCTAGGTTTCTAGCTCATCCCACAAAACTGCCAACCCACAACTTTTCCTGCCCACAGCATATGCAGGGAGAGACTGGGAGGAGAACAGAGAGGGGAAACTGTGATGTAAAGTGAATAAATGAAAAATTAAAATGACAAAAATGATGAAAAAAATGAATTTTAAAAAATGCTTTTCCCTTGGGGAAAGAGCAAAACCTGAAGAACCACTGTTTTCAACAGTGTGGAGTGACAGCCTGATTTCAACAGAAGGTCAAGTGCAGGGATTTTGGCAGTCTAGTTTAGATGTAAAATAAATGCTGGAAAGGGATGGAATGTGGCCCATCTGGGAACTTTAGGGCAATAGAATGAACATTTAAACATGTTCTTGTCTTCAGCCTTTACAGCTGCTTCCTGTTCTCTGAGGGGACATGGGGATGCCTTTTCTAAGCATTTTGAAAATTCAGGATTCTGGGCTAGAATCTCATCCATGTAAGGGGGAATTCAGAAGAGCTTTTGAGACACTAGTTAGATCTAGTTTCAAGTCTATTGCTGTTGTAGGAACACAGGGTTCCATATTTCAATTTTGTTGTCTAAAAAGCAGGGACTTACAGTCTCACAGGAAAGAATAACTAGAGACAAATGGCAACTCTCTGATACCGATTTAGGAATTACTTTCACTTCAAAGCACTGGAGCTGTTGGATGTGGTGTCCCAGCACCGGAGCCAGGAGGAGAGGCTGAAAAGAACACTATGAGTCAACACCAACCTGGGCGTGACTATGAACACTTGTCTCAGAAAACCAAAACAGGGCATATTGATATGGTGGGAGGAAGATAAGAAAGGGCTTCAGTGAAAAGAATCAGAATTCATTATATACATTTATAAAATTATCAAAGAATATATTTTTATTACTAAATCATAAACAAAACCCACCAACTAAACAAGCAACAAAAACACTGGCTCTAAAATGCCTAATAGTTCTGCCCTCATCTTGCCTGCCCCCTTGATCATAACACAGGTCAGATTCCTGCCTAACTGCGAAAGTAGGTATAGTTACCATTCAAGGCATACCTCATTTATCTCATCTCTCTTTAAGGGAGACAGAACAAAGGTGAAGTAAGAAAGGTATTTTACCGGCAGGTTTTACAATGCAGTGTTCCAGACCTCCTAAAAGTCTCCGGATATTGCTAAAAACCTATAGTTACCTTAGGTTCCAATTCAGTGTTACAGAATATCACCCAAGATGAGAAGCAAATGCTCCAGGATAGAAATGGAGACTGACCCTAAGGCATGAACAGTAAGCTCATGCAGAGCAGAGTGTCCCTTCATGCCATAGAGATTTCTCCAGAGTCACCTTGGACTTAAAATGAGTGATGACCAGCATAACTAGAGACCGATGGTTGCTTTGTATTTTTGCATGCCCAGCATACCCTGCCTACTTCTTCCTCTGTTTAAACCCAAGCTCAAGAGTATGTCTTGAAGATACACTCTAATTTTGATCTTTTTTCTCTTCCCACTATGTACCTGTTGACTAAATTCCTTGTTTTGCCTTTTACCTCTGTTGATTTCTGAGTTGGATGGCCTGGTTAACTCATTGCTCACAACACCCTGAACTGAACCTCTGGCCTTAGACTCAGTTAAAATATGACCTTAAGTAAATAAGAAACATCATGTTTGTGTTCCCTTCTTACCATGCTGTCAGCAACACTCTGCTTCAATGTTTGAAGTATGGCACAAAGCACTTTGTCCTTGCTTTAGGGAAAGCAAGGTATCATTGTTTTTTTTTGTTTTAATGAATACCCAGAACATGTCCAGCTTAAATTTTTTTGTTTGTCAAAAAGTTAGTCCAACAAATAAAGCCCCTGTGTGTGTGTATGTGTTTGTGTGTGTGCGCGCACGCGCACGTCTACCTATAAAATGGGTAAAGATAGAGAAGAAAGAGGGAGGAGGAAGGAGGGGGAGAGAGGAGGGCTATAGACAGAGAGGGAAGAGAAAATATTAGAAGGAAGGAGGGAGAAGGGGGGTTAATGACCTTACTTAAAATGAATAGAAAAATAGTTAAGAAAGGCAGCACTTATAGGTTTCCTAATCCTAGGAAATCAATACTCATAAAGTTCAAGGTTATAATTGAGAATTAAAAACCACAGTAAGCGAGTTTATTTTAAAACACATAGTCTGTCATCTTTGTTTTCTTTCTGGATAACATAGTGTTTATACTCTGAGGTCTATTTCTGTTGCTGCAGCTCTTCAGCTGACTTTGAAGTGAACCTCATATGGTGTTAAAATCAGAACATTAGGGCTCAGAGAGCAGGCAGTCCCGACCCGCGTTTTAAAAACACTAAATTGAGGGCAGCAAAGAAAGAGAATTGTTTCCACATTTCTGATTCCCAAGTCCTCAAAGCCTCCTGTTCATAAGAAGCAAACCCACCTTGATGTGTGTGTGTGTGTGTGTGTGTGTGTGTGTGTGTGTGCGCGCAGAGGTGAGCCACCTCTTTCTGATTCACCTTCCTCAGAGCCCTTCTCCATTACCTAAGCCTGGAGCATGACTGGCTCTCAGTGCACACTCCAAATAATAGCTCTTTAGAAAAAGATAGTTGGTATTGCTGCAAACAGAGTGTCAGATAAACCCTAAACCCTAAGATCTGCTCTGATACTGGATGTCCTAGTTAATCTCTTGAGAAGGTTGCCTTCCACCACAGTTAGGAGGGGCTGACGCTTCCATTTCTCAAAGTGTGGAGATCATACAGAAGGCTTTGGGACAGCAGTCACCCCTAGTGTAGCCATTGTGTAGAAAGGTCAGAAACTGTCTTGGTGGTAAATCAATCAGTGGCAAGGATAGCATGAAGAAATAAAAGTCCTTGCTTTGAGCTTTGCAAAACTTACCATCACCACCTTTGCCTCTCCACTTACTTGCTTCTGCTCTGCAGCAAGCCATCTGAAGCTGTGAGCTGTTGCATCAACAAAGCTTGATTAGAAACCCTCTAACTTCCTTGGTATGTCTCACGAGAATAACTAATCACTGATAATAAATGAGACAAACAAAACTCTTCTGCTCTTCTAAATGCTATGGATGTGGGGAACAGATCCATAGGAAATCTGTTCCTGCAGGTAAAGCTATCTACTTATGTAACTTCTTTGCTGATTTACTTAAACCATTTTTTTCTCCTACCTGAGGCACCTTCAATTATGCTTATAAGACTGTCTTTCACAATGTTAAAATTTGTATAAAATCTATTTTTGTTTTTATTCATATGAAACAGAAATCTGTTTGAGTTAGTTACTTGATTTTTTAAGTGTTTGCTTGTCTGTCTGTCTGTTTGTTTGTTTGAAGATGTCATATGCTGCCCAGGCTGGCTTCAACCTCAATATGTAACAGTACTGCTATGCCTGTCTTTATTCAGTGTTAGAGAAAGAACACAGACTTTAGTGAATGCTAAGCAAGAGCTATATCTGCAGCCCATATTTTTATTATTATTTTTAATTGGATGTGATTTGTAGAATCACCCATAGGCAGTGAATAAGGAAAAGTAACACAGAATAAATAAACTTAAGAGGTATTACAAGTTTGGAGCTTTGTGTCTGATGAGGAGAGAGCTGATCTTCACGTGGCTTCCTGTGTGCTTCTGTAGGGGGTAATATCTGCCCTCCTTCTCTACCATAGTAAGAATATGATAGAAACTGAACTTAAAGCACACACTGGGCATTTTTATCAGAACTGGTGTCTATAACGAGGAAACGACTTCTCCATGGAAGTCCTTTCATTTGTCTTTAAATGTCACCATTCAAGGTCAGTTCTGTGACTCATATCACCTAGAGCTGAAATTCGTACACTATACTCAATGCCCATTTGTAACCTCTACCCCAGCATGAAGTTCCAGCAGCATTGTGAGTTCAGCTTTCCAGGGAAAGTACAACAAAGTCAGAGACCACATCAATCGCTATGATGTTGGGACAAAACTACATTTACAAGTGGTTAGGCAGCTTTTTTGGCCTCTGAACATGGATATTTTTATTCAATCCTTAAGGAGTCACTAAGAAAGGCAGGGAACCTCTGTCTTCTAACCAAGAGTTGAGACAAGAGTTGAGAGACATCAGAAATATCACAATTGACAAGTTTTTTTTTTTTAATTCCAAACATTTCCCATTTCTCAAATGCCAAGAGAATTCTTTGTGACGTTATATTCTCAGAGATGTAAACAAAGTCATAGATCCAGGATGGGGCGCCGTGCTCTTCTGGCTTGTCTGCTAGTCATCAGTTTAGTGCAGCTTGCCTGCTTGTGGACTCCTACTGTGAGATCTTTTTGTCTATGTCTGTAGACCCATCTGTACACACACATATGTATTTTCCCTGTGGCTGTGCCTCTTTAACCATTTCAATAGAGTTAGAGCATGAGTCTAGAATGTGCTAGAATGGGTACCGGTCAGTTCTCAAATTTGAATCCAGGCCATCATAGGAAGCCAGCCTCAGCTTAGTGACTGTCAACTTTATGAGCCCTTTGGCGGCTAACTGCTCCATTTACACAACACAAACAATGCAGATATTATTGAGGTTGTGTTTATAAAATATTCATTGATGAAAAGGTATGAAGTATGACTCACAGGAAATGCCAAAAGTGAGATAAATCATCCCATAGAGTTTCAGCTGTTAACTTTCAACGTGATGGAAACTTAATATCTAAAAACTCCCTTGACAAGAACCATGTTTTTATCAGCTGTGCCTTTCTCTGAAATGTTCTTTATATTATTTCTTCTGTACCACTGGTTGACATGTAGAACCAGGAAGGAAGGGTCACAGAGAAATGACTTAAAGGAGTATTGCACAAATAAAATGTCTTTTCTGCCACATAATGTTACATGTATGTTTACATTTCCTTACCCCTTCCCTTTTATAGTAGTCAATCCAAGATGTTAGGAAAGTGATTGTTCAATATCACCACTACCAACAAAAGCAGGTCTATTTACTTACAAAGCTCCCTAGTTTAGAGTGTTTTCTAAGCAATGTATAATAAATCGAAAGGACCGAAATACATCTCTCCACCTAAGTCACTCAAAGCCCTTGTGATCCTTCTGAACCATGTCCATGTTCATATGACATTACTCACTAGGTCATTAGTTAACAGAAAATTGAGTGGGAAGGATAATCTTATACACAAGATGTTCATAAATAACTAAGTTTCTGAGAATTAAGAAGACAATAGGGCTTGGAAACATGTCTTGATAGGTCAGATGGAAGCATGGGGACACCAGTTCTGATCCCAACACCCACATAGGAAACCATGTTTAGCTGGACATGTATCTGTAACCCCAGCTCTGTGTAGAGCAGAGACAGAAGATTTCTGTGGTTTGCTGACCATCAGTACAGCGCCAGTTCAGTAACAGATTCTGTCTCAAAGGAATAAGGTGGAGAGATATAGAGCAGAAAACCTAATATCCTCTGGCCTCAATGAGCAAATTGGCACACAGACCCATGCACCTACATACAGTCACATGCACTGTGAATTCATATTTTACACTCACATAACACACACAGATACACATAAACACAGGCAAACATGTGAACAGAGAGACACATACAAGCACAAACACACAGGCACACATAAACCCATACATACATACACACAAACACAGACATACATATACACATAAGTAGACACAGATATAGCCACAGATAGAGACACACAAAGACACATATACACACAAACACACAGGCACATATACACACATGTGAGCACACACAAACTCACACACATACATAGAGGAAAAAATAGTGATCTCTAGTTTTAGCATGCTTGCCTTAGCACACCTCATATGTTGTAGTAGACTTTCCTTGTCTAGTCTGCGCATACTTTGTGTTTATGATTTTTTTTGGTTTTCTTCATTTTCTTTGCATTACAGTTTCTTTTGCTAATTTTGATACCATTCACTTGAATTAAGTCAGTGATATAATATTTATCATGTAAAATGTCAGTTCAAGGATATGTTAGACACCACAAGTAAATTTGAAATTGTGAGCTATAGAGTTAAAGTATGTTATTTTTGAAATTTCCATGTGAAATATTACATAATTTTATGTTTATTCACATACTCTGTAATTATTTCTAAAACCCATGATACCAGCTGTTCATATTGTTAAACCTTAAAATAGATTGTGAGGGGAAAAAGCAGGGAAAGAAAAAAAACCTTCTATCAGCTCTCTGAATTGGGATAAGTGGCATCAACATGCTTTTCAGCTGTGTGAACTCTCATCAAGCAAGCTCTCAATGCATGAAGCCATCTGTGTTTCATCAAGGAGATGTAGAAATTGCCCTCTTCTCAGCCACTTACCCATGATTGCAAGTCCCTTTGATATATTAAATCATAATGCTTTCATTTCACTGTCCATACAGAGAATTGATGAATATTAATCATTCCAGAGTTAGTTCTCAATGAAATTCATCAAGTTGAATTGTATTTAGACTTTCCGCCTTGAGTCTTTCTCTTCTTCTGCCCAGGTGACCAACATCTGAAAAACTGCCCTCGGACATCTGTCTCTCATGCCCAGCCCATTTCCCTGTTCCAGCCAGAGCTTGTACTCTTGGCATTTTCTGAACACCACCCACACCCCAACTCTTACCAGCCAACCTTTCTGGTGACTGCAGGTCCCGAGGGATGACTAACTATTCAAGTCTATCTATTGCACCTTTAAAGTGCAAATAGCTAGCAGGAGCTTCATGAGTTAGGGCTCCTAGACAGTGTACTCTATTAATGCAAAGCCTTTGATGGCCTGAGCCTAGGCAGAGAGACGAGGAGATAAAGTCAGTGAAGTAGTTTAAAAGGGAAAAGCAAAAGACTTGATAATTGACTTTTGGGTGTCTGATTCTCAAAGAGGCCAACTTTGAGAGCTCATGAATAATTGATTCATTAGGGAAATATTCCTAGGACTAGCTAGTCATAACTGAGAGTGAGCAGAACTAAGGAAGAGAAAAACAACAAAAACCTAAAACTAAACAAAGGACACATTGAAGGTCGAGTCCCAACCTCAGCCTGATCATACAGATCTAAGCAGAGACCATTGCATTTGCAGTCTTACCTTCTGAAAGAAAGGATTTTAGCTGATACCTTTCTATGCCAGTCAAGTATTGCTTACACATGTTGCTGTGTGAGGGCATAAGGTTCTTGCTCTTCTAGGTCTGTAAACATGAGCAGACGCAATAAGCCAAGTACGGTTCTTAAAGACTACAGGTATGAGCTGGGGGGGGCACAGGGCTTATGTGGAGGGACTACTGTGTGCATACACTGTAGTAGTATGAACTTGGTGGGGAGAGCAGTGAGCGAATGATGCCTGTGAACCAGCACAGAGCTTCAGGGGCTGGAGAGATGGCTCCGTGTTTAAGAGCACTAGCTGTTCTTCCAGATGGTCCTGAGTTCAATTCCCAGCAACCACATGGTGGCTCACAACCATCTGTAATGGGATCTGATGCCCTCTTCTGTTGTGTCTGAAGAGAGCGATGGTGTACTCATATACATAAAATAAATAAATCTTTTTTCAAAAAGTCAATTAAGAAAAAAAAGAAAAGAACTTCAGAACTCTTTATGGTAACTTGTCCCAGCCCAAAGACACTAGATAATAGTAGTTAGTGCTCTTATTACAATCAACTTTGTCTTCCTTTTAGTTTCTTATCAATAAATCATCAAAGGTATGTTGGTTTGAATGAAAATGGCCCACATTGACTTGTATATTTGAATGTTTTGTCACCAATTAGTGGACTGTTCGGGAAGGATCAGGAGGTGTGGCCTTGTTGGAGTAGGTGTAGCTTTGTTGGACAAGGTGTGTCACTGGGAATGAACTTTGAGGTTTCAAAAGTCATTTTCTTTCTCTCTGCCTGCTGCCTGTGGATCAGGATATAAAGCTCTCAGCTACTGTTCCAGTGACGTGCTTGTCTGCCACAATGTTCATGGACTAACCCTCTGAAACTATAAACACAGCCTCATTTAAATGTTTTCTCTTATAAGAGTTGCCTTGGTAATGGAGTCTCTTCATATCAACTGAACAGTAACTAAGACAATATATATTCTTCTTGTTATGATATTTAGTAATAAACCATGGTTTCCCCCCCTGATCTTGAATATTCCTTTACGGTTGTTTCACAAGTTTATTGCTGATAAACATTTGTCCTGTTTCCAATTTTGTGCTGTGATGAGAAATGTTAAATTCCTTGTAAGGATGGGGGTGGGGCAAACATACCTGATAGTAGAGTTGGTTATATAGATGTTATTCAGGTGTCGTCTTATAGCTTCCTAAAGTAATAGTAACATTTTAGCTCCCACTAGCAGTAAAAAATGTCAGTATTCTATAAGCTTAACTATACTATATTAGTAATGATTAGATTTGTTTCTTAAACTGCATGTAAATTCAACACTCAGAAAACTTTTGTTAGAAACTTCCCTTAAATCTAGAATTCTCATTTGGAGAAATACTAATATATTCTCTCTCTCTCTCTCTCTCTCTCTCTCTCTCTCTCTCTCTCTCTCACACACACACACACACACACACACACACACACGGAGGCCTAACAATTTTTATGTATTCTCGTGATCAATTTGACTTTTACTTTTAAGCACCTGGATCCAAAGCAAAAGGATCTCTCTTGCCTTTTGTACGCTTACTCATCAAGAATTGTTCTGGAAAACTTAAACTTTTGTACTGTACTAGGTTAGCCAGTCCCAAGAGCTCCTTTGGAGCTTGCACATGGGGACAGGAGTTGGATACACCTATTCAGATGCCACTGACCAAAAAGAACTCTTCTCCAAGAGTGGAAACACAAACTCTGCTATGGAACACTCAGTTTGGGAAGGAATACGCATAGAACTGGAATGGAGGAGGGACATCACTTAGTAAGTACGATCAGCTAACCATTCTGACCATGAGGACAGTGGGGGGAGCCTCCCAGATCACGATATTCTTGCCATAGCACTTTCTAGTTCCAATTTAAGACTGAGGTGGCCTCACAGAAGTATATGGAAATATTTTAATATACATAAATGTAAAGAATAAGAATGGATCATTTTAGTGTCTACTGGGAGGGCAAGAAAACCACATTTTAGGTTAAATATAGAATTTTAAAAATAGGAATAATTTTTCTGTAGACCTAATAGCAGGCAGGATGGAACCGACTGTTACTCAAGGAACTGTAATTTAAGAACGAGTTGAGCAGCGCACCTGTCCTTCCAAACCAATTTGATTATGCAGTATATTATTTAACTAGTCTGATTTTTATCTTTTAAAGGTTTTGGGTTTCTTGGTAGCAATATTATTATGTTTTTGATTTATGTGGTCATAATTAGAAACCACCATTTCAGGCTCCAAAAATCTAAATGAAAATTAGCTTTTTAACAGCAAATTTATTCAACTATATGCTTTTAGGGGGAGGGGTTAACTTTTCTCCTTATAAACAAAAAAGGCTTTTGAAAAATAAAAGAGTAACATTGCCCCCAAATCTGTATATAACTAACAGAAAGCATTTCCCCAGAGTTTTTATCTGGTGACTCTTTTATTATCATTTAATGCCTTATCAGAGATTTATAGACATAGCAGTAAAGTAAGTCACAGGGGAACTGTGGTTGAAAGAAAAGAGGAACTAAAGATTACAGGACAAAATGTACACATGGAGCCACTCATAAATTGCAGAAGAGGAATATAAAGAGCAATCCTTTTCAAAGTTCATCCAGGCCCAGCCACACACATTCCAGGACAAGCACAAACCATGCATGGCTTCTGCTTGGAGGCAACAGGAGGCTCTATTGATTTCCAATTTTTAGTTCAGATCATGTAATTAAAATGACAAAAAGTACTGATAATTTTGCAGGAGATATTCTTTCCCCCCAAGTAGAAGAGCTGGGGCTCAGCAAGTCATCAAGATCAACCTTCATGTCATCCAAAAAGATCTTCAGCTGTTACATTCATCATCTGCTCCAAATTCTCAACATCTGTCTCCCTCTCTCTCCTAAGATGTTTCCATTGATGTTTTCCACTAACAGAAAAGTCAAACCTACCTCTCCTATGATTCCTTCTTTATGAATTTTTTAGTTTTTTGTTTCTATTTCCACTCTCTCCATTTACTGAGTCAGACAGTGGGGAGTTATAGAACTATTGTGTTCTTATGGGGGATGCTTGCAGAATAATCACTTTAATGAACACTGATAAAAATTTGTGAAAATCAAGAACTAGATAATGCTTGCCTTCTGTCTGACCTGTTGAACTTCTAAAATCTGCTGAGATGAATTACAATAATAAAAATATTTTAGTAACACACACACACACACACACACACACACACACACACACA
>JADRCD010138536.1:0-10197 GCA_019843815.1 Montemys delectorum | reverse complement strand
TTAGTGTTAGAATTCACAAGAAGTGCATTTTCCTCAGATGTGAAATCTTTGCATCAGTTCACCATCATTTTGATGTTTGTTTTAAGCATGTGCTGAGTTTGCTGTTGAAAACTGGTTGTTTTGCTGGGCAGTAGTAGCATAAGCCTTTAACACCAGCACTCTATAGATCTCTGAGTTTGAGGCCAGCCTGGTCTACAGAGTGAGTTCATGACAGCCAAAAAAATCCTCTCTCTAAAAATCAAAAGAAGGGGCTGGAGAGATGGCTCAGTGGTTAAGAGCACTGACTGCTCTTCCAGAGGTCCTGAGTTCAATTCCCAGCAACCACATGGTGGTTCACAACCATCTGTAATGATATCTGATGCCCTCTTCTGGTGTGTCAAAGACAGCTACAGTGTACTCACATGTAATAAATAACTCTTTAAAAAAAAAAAAAACAAAAGAAGAAGAAAAGAAAATTGGTTGTTTTATTTTAATTATAGCAACATGTTAGAAATAACTTTTTTCTTAAATGTTGATAATATGAAAAATTTCTAATTCATCCTAAATACTGTAATATTAAGTTAGTGTACAAAATTGGTGTTTTTGAGTTATTTGACATAGATTTCTTTGTTGTATGATGCTTTAAAAATCCAACATGTAAAAATATTTATATTTTTTAAATAAAGCTGACAGTTAAAAGTTTCTAAAACTTCTTAGAGTAATTTTCTAGTTACTTAATTTTTGAGGCAGTCTCATCTGTTAATCACATAGTTTTAAATTGCCTAGTAATGTAATCACTGTTGGCCCTTTTCAGGTCTCAACTGGATTAGGGCCGGAAACTAAAGTGACAGGGTATTGTGAAAGTCAACTGTCATGTAAACTCAATTATAAGATCAACAATTTTATACATCCTTTCACCACTTCTAGAAAAGATACCTGCTGAGTCCTCAGAGTTTCTTTGTGGCTAGATTATACTTCAGTCTGTCTAGGGAGCAAAACTGCACTGCTCTGATGGTTTTTATATAACTTAAATTCATTTTGGATTGTCTCCCACATTTTAAACTAAATCTTTTATCTGTGGAAATGGCATCATTGAGAATTAGAGTATTGGCAGAAAAGGTATGTACAAATTGGGTTACATATTAGCATTTAGTATTTCTATGAATTCATTAGCTGTCATTTGTGACATGATGATGTTCACTTTGTATCACACCCAGGACAGAAGATGGCAAACGATCATCCCCTACCTACAGAAACACAATCTTTCAGAGCTCAGTCCATAAACAAAGTCATAGTACTGTAGAATTCATATTTTAAAAACTCTCTAAGGTAATGATGGGCAGTAGGGATACATATAAGTACATTTCAGTATATTTAGCTATTATGATGAGTAGTCAGGTTGACAGAATTCAAAATGACATGGGAAATGTAACTCGGGGTATGCCTGTGGGGGACTATCTTGATTACATTAATTGAGGTGGGAATATTCAGCCACCATGGGCTGCACCATTGGTATGCTGTACTACATAAAAGAAAGAAGGTGAGCTGAACGCTAGAAACCATGTATTCACCTCTCTGTTTCTGGATTGTGGGCATAAGATAACTAGCTGCTTTAGGCTCTTGCTGCTTTGACTTCCCTACCATGATGAATTACCTTGAATTATGAGCCAAAACCCTTTCTCAAGTTGCTTTATCAGGCTATTTTATCACAGCAACGAGAACGGAAATGGACAGTTGCTAATTTCTTTGGTTCCTGATGTGTTCACCCTCTAGTGGAGTTACTGCTCCCTATTGAAAATGAAATGCTCTGTATTTATTTATTTCCCCTTTTGTCCTTGTCATGACTGTCAAATCATGTTCAATTATTGGTATTGCTAAAGATTTGAGGCTCTTTGTGATTAAGAGGGCATACCCTGAAGACTGGTTCAAGTGTTCTCTTTACTTGCTCGGGGACATTTTTGTTCTGGGCCTCTGTTTTCATGGTTATAAAATGAGAAAAGGAGCACACAGTGAGTTGCTCTGCAAGTTCCGTGAGGTGATCTCTGGGCTTTTGGTGCAGAATCCTGGGTAGAGAAAGCTTAACAGACATCCACACGATTAACAGTGACCATCGCAGAGAGATTCTGAAGCAAAGCTAGAAGTCAAAGTGCTGAGATACTCCACAAGAAGAATCTGGAAAAATCAGGAGGTTCTTCTGATTTGTGTAAATTTTAAGTATTACCGGGTACTTTAAGTATTACAATAGATGCTAAGCAACCTCATATTAGCTAAAAAAATGCTAAAGGGAATATCTTTTCAAGAATACATAGACATAACTTGATATTTAGTTAATATGCAAGTCCTACTGGACAAACTAGTGCCTGGATTTCCTAATCTAAAATGTTAACAATGAAATACAGAAACCAGCTTCATAAATAGGAACTAGGTAAAGCCTATTAGCCATCAAGAATATTGTCAGGAAGCTAGCAATGACTGGAGATAATCAGAGAAATTCTTTCACAGCTTTCCAGAGTTTTCTTTAAAAATTCTTGCTATAAACCTAGGAAAGGAGGTATTGTAAATAAAAAAACATCTAATAAAAAAAATTCTTGCTATAAAAGTGGACTGAAATTAAGGATGGTGTATCCTGTGTGAGTCATGTAAGGAATAAATTATTGCTGGCACACATCACTCAGAAAAGTCAATGGCCTTTGCTCCTTGCAGAAGGACTAGTGAATGATGAGCTTTATGGCCTTTCGATTAAAATCTAACATGTAATCATTTTACAATTTCATCTTACCTCTTTTTTTTAAAGGCAGGGTATGGAATTGTGTAAGAAAAATGGTGTATGAGGGCATTCTTGGAGATTTTGCTGCCCCTCTCATCTCTTCTGTGTTTTAAAGGCACTTCTTTGAACACAAGTTCTACAGATCTGACTTCCCTGGAAATATTGGTAAAATGCAGATGACTGAGTTCCCACTGAGGGGCCTTTATTGTAGGCCTAGAACAGCTGGGTTTTAACAAGCTCCTAGAAGATACTGATACTATTGGTCCAATCACCATGTGGACCTCATTTTTCCCTGGCATCTTTTGGGCATCCATCCACTACTAACTTTGCAACAGTGTTCCCAATTGCTGCAAATTCCTATGGTCATGATCATGGTTAAGTAGGATGTAAAAGCAAAGGTAAAATGAAAATACAAATTTCCCATTTTGCTTATTCCTCATTTCTTCCCCAAATCCTCTCTTTTCTCAGCTCTGAATGGTGCTTCATTTTTCCAAGTTCTGTTTTAAGAACAAAAATTTTTCCTTGGAAGTTTGCTCTCCCATGACTTCTATAGGTGGCCAGGATTACAGTGGTTGAAGGCAGGTAGTGTCCCAGGCTGACTGAGAAAGTCCCTGTTGTACTCTGTGCTGCTTCTGTGTGGATTGGTGTTGGCCACTCCCTTGAGCAGCAGGTGAGGTGTTTGCTCTGAGCTATCTCTCATATATGACCTTTGCTCACTATCTTAGTTTGCCAGGTGGCCATAACTAAGTGCCACGGATGGAATTGTTTAAACAACAGAACTTTATTCTCATGGTTCTGGAGGCCAGACATCTAACACCATGGGTCATGTTCCCTCTAGCAAAAGATTTGATCCATATCCTGCTTTTAGCTTCTGGATATTCCTTGGTTTATAGAAGGACAATACCTGTCTTCATGTATTATTTCTCTCCCTCAACTTCTCCCTTTCACTCTATCCCTCCCTTGCTCCTTCTCTCCTTTCTCTTATACTCACTTGCTTGCTCAAGCTCCCTCCCAAGCACTCCTCTCTCATACTCCCTTGTTCTCATATTCCCTCCTTGTAGTGCTTGATTGCTCACATGTACTCTCCCCTCCTACCTATTCATTCACTTGTGCCTCCCCAACCCCATGTACCCTTTTTTATTAGGAGTTCTATTAGAGTCAAACCTCTTCCAAATGCCTCCATCCTAACTTGATCATCAGTAAAGGCCCTGTTTGCAAAGAAGTTTCCATTTTGTAGGTGCAAGGGGCTTAGTAGAAGACCACCTTGGTGGAAGACAACACAATTCAGTCTATAATACACTGACAAAATTTTTCCAGGAGCAGCTAGTCTTGTCATCTAAGCACTGCCACTTCTGAATTACCCCAGGGTGTTAGTTTGAATACTTGGTTCATCCATGACATTGTGAACTAGTACTGGTCCCTTGCAAGGTTCATCCTTCTGCCCAGCTAGGTATGCTCCCTGGTTACCACGGCTTCTATCTCTATAGACAGGGTAGCCAGCATAGTGTATCAGGGATGCAATTCTTTTGGTGGGAGCTAAGACCTGCAGGGTACTTAGAAGGTCAAAGCTCAGTAGCTTGCCTACTCTTGACAGAGACAAGTGTTTTCCTTCTACAGGCCAAAGAATATCTGGGTATTCGTGATTTGAGGTCAAGAAGGCACTAGAAGTGGGCTTGACAGATTTCCTTTCTACAAGAAAAAAAAACTTTCTAACTCCATTCTTAATTTCATTACTGTCTAATGGAACACATTAATCATTTGTGTGTGTGTGTGTAAACACAGTGTCTTTGTCCCACCTCCTAAGGGGAGCATCTGAGGGTTCTGACTTCCATTTCATTGATCAGCTTATACCCAGAATGAGTTCATTCCTCAGTTGTATAGAAACTAACCCCATAGGATCTGGTTGCAGAAAGGAAGGGCTTTGGACTGAGGCCATCGTTCAGTTGGGGAATGTCCTTGCTTAACCTGGCTGACACCTTAGGTTCAGTGCCCAGCACTGCATAAACTTAGCACAGTGCTATAAGTTTGTAATCTAGGCACATGGGACATGAGAGCAGACTGGCTACATATCAAGGTTCAGATCAGCCTGGGATACACTAGACCCTGTGATAGAGACAAAGATCGACTACACTTGAATGAAGACTAATTGATAAACTGATAGACATGCTCAAATTTGTCCCCTTTGGTTGGTAGCAAGGAAACTGAAGTGTCAAGTTAAGAAGCTGTTGATTATAATGAGGTAGCATTTAAGGTTGATTCTTAGTTATCCTATAATTGTTCTCACTATTCTATTATAAATCCCTGAGGTCTCTGTTCTAGTTTATGAAGTTTTACTCATCAGAGACTTTGGCTCCACAAGACTCTTCTGGTTATTTTAGGCCAAGTCCTGGCATTTTGTACCTATGCTCTACAAAACAGCTGGAATGCTTGTTTATAAGGAGGGGAGTTTCTGTTTTGGGCTCAGTTTTAACATGGTACTTTGGTCTCTGAACTAGGTGAGTATCTTAATCTGGTCAGTTAGCCAAGCACCATGGGTGGGAGAATTTGTACCTCAGACATGAGTTTCTACCAATTCTGGAGGCTGTCAGTCAGAGATTAAGGTAGGCATGATTCAGTGGCTAGTAAGGGCCTTTTGTTTCATGGATGTGCATTCTTATGATTCTCAAATGTAGAACAAGCAAAGGAATATCGGGGTCTTCTCTATCATCATATTCTAACCACCTCTCAAAAGTTCTATAACCCCTGACAAGATAACTCCCCAGAGTGATAGTGGTAAGGGAATAACCAGCCATATTCTGATTGGAGCAAAGGGCATCTCCATGAGATAGAACCTATATCTGATACTATTAAAGGGGCCAAGAACCTGTGGCTATATAGGTCATAGATTTTTGGGGTCAAACCCAATACTGTAATTCTGCTCAATGGAAATAGTATTAAAATGATTCCTAATGATTTATTGCTATACCCATAGATCAAAGTCTCTCTCAACCCCCGTCTGAGAAGCTTTTCCTTACAGTAGGTGGCAGTTAACACAGAGACCTTCAAGTGGTTGATATGCTCAGAATAAGAGAACATAGATTGTTCAGTCCTAAATGAGACATATTCCCATCTCCCCAAGGATCAGGAATCAGTGCAAAAGAGGGAACATAAAGATTGTAAGAGCCAAGGGTAGGGAATGAAATCAAGGAAATATTTTTCTCAGACACAAGAGGGAAGTTATACATATGAACCCACAATAATTATGATAGTATGCACAAGACTTGTGCAAGCTCCAGCCTGCAAAAAGTCCTAGCATAGTGTGTGGAAGGTGGTCATTGATCCCACCACTAGCTGGGACAGGTGGGGGCTATACTCTTTCGATGGCTTTTAGAAGAGAGAGAGAGTGCTGTTAAGCTGACTACACACAAGAGCAGACACCAACCCAAGACTAGCTGGCAACACAGATTGAATTTGATGGGGAAACAAAAACAGAAAAAGGAAGTAACAGAATTGAAAGGCTGCTTATGGGAAAAATTAGGGAAGGTAAATATCAAAATACATTATATGAAACTCTCAAAGAATCAAAAAATGCTGTTTAAAATCCCATAATATTATAGGTTATAAATTTTGAAAAGACACAAGCCAGAGGCTGTAGCAGCAAAACAAAATAAAACAAAAATACATTCAAATGAATAAACTGGGACTCCAAAGTAAGTCGCATAAAATACATCTGCCAAAACTTAGGAATGGGAAGGAGGAAGACTGTGGAAGGATGTAAGTGGGATTGGTTTTGTGTATCAGGGATAGTATGTTCACTTTGAGGTAGAACAGTGTAGTTTTTTAGCTTGGCTTTCAGATGGGAAAGTGTCCTGAGGAAGAGTCAGGAACCTTTACCCCCACTCTGCACTATTGGCTTGTGAAACACTCTCAGGTCAAGGCCCTTTTGCCTCTCTGACTCTTGGGTAGTTTATAGATATACTAAGTGGCCACAGTCCTCTTTTGTCCAATAGAGTATATGACCACTTGCAGAGTCCAGTGAAAAATGACAGTGGAGGTAGATAGAGCTTGTTGAAGAGAATTACCATTTCAAGATAGCAATACCACAGTCCAAATGAGATAAGTAAGTGAGAAACTGCAAAGTTACGGAGTACACCCTGATTGCAAACAGCATGCCTTATTTTTGACATTTTTCCTCAGCTCTTTGTTCCACTTCCAGGAACACTCTTTACTTCGGAGCTGTTTGACTTTGGAATTCAGGCAACATTTTATTATAGTCATGTCTCTCTGACTTTTCACTCCAGAAAAGAAGTGGATATATGGGTGAACTCACCAATTTATTCATTTTCCCCAACAATTGATGGTTTGCTTACCACTGGGATATGTTTTGGGTTTGTGCGACTTACTAGCATCTACTGCCCTTGCAACAGTACTGTTCACAAAAGTGGCTATTGTCTTGATTTAGGTATCCCAAGAGGTATATCTAGACTTCCTTTACAATATTGAAACCCAGAAGCCTGGGACTAGAATTCATGTTCACTAGGCCCTAGTAAATATAAATTTGCTACAGATCTTTAGATACAACCATCAACCAATAATTTTGTCTACAGAAGTGATCACAGGTTTATCAAACTTCTTTGAATTAAAAGAAAATCTGAAGATAATGCTATCTTATTAGCAAGTCATTCTATGCGTGACAGGAACTCTACTTTTGGAGAGATGTCAACAATTGTCTATTCCCTCCTTAGAAGTCTCCAGTGGCAAATCCACTGAAGACCAGAATCCTTGGTGAACCAAAGTGTTTATTGGGCTTGCAGGACATAGATGAGGGGCTACTTATATCATATAGATGATCCCCCCCAAAAAAAACCCCAGCTGCACCACCAGAAAGACTCATTTCATTTATTGATGATAACGTACCATAGGTGTGTAGGCAGAGTTACACTTAGCTATCTCACTAGCCCTTAATGTATTTTAGGGCATAGAGGCATCATGGGCTGTTCTTTTTTACTGGGCCATACAACACAGATGGGGTGACAAGAGTCTTTATATGGCAGTGGTACTTAGGAGGCAGTGTCTCTATGCTTGGCAATCCCTTTTACAACCTTTTTGTTTAGAAACTGTATACTTGTGTCTGCATTTATGGGGAGGTGATGGCCTTGCATGGTTTCCTCTTGCATATGGCAAGTGACTTGTTTGAAAGTAACATGCCTATATTCAGAATACATTTATCAAATGAATCCCAAATTGATGATTTATCTTCTGCCCAGTATAAAAGGTATAAAACTCACAGAGCCCACGACCCGAACTAAAAAGCCTCCAGCTAAAGCTACAGACCGTAACACTCATGTGTAGTGATACTTACAAAGGGGTCTGAATCTTCTGCAAAGAACCAGGAGGAGCTTCTATTGGGATGTTTGTGTAAAGAGAAATTTTAGGCTAATTATATTTAGAAAAGAACATTATGTCCTGTGTGTAGAAGAGGAAGTTTCCTCTACATCACCAGAGTGTGGACGCCTACCCTGCAGAAGCAAGAGGCTCAGTGATGAAAGAGACTGAACTGTGGAGGGTGCTGTTACCATGGAGTAGATTTTTTTTTGTTTGTAGACCGGAGAAGAAGGTAAGTCCTTACTGGCAGTGGCTGCCTTTGTCTGAACTATAGAGAGAATAGCTGGTGGTAGTGGAGAGGCATGAGGAGAGGTAGAGATGCCAGGCTGGTACAGTTATCCAGGAGGGAGGGGATAAGAATCAGAGTAAGACAATGAAGATGAATATGCATGTGCACGAGAAGGCAACTGAGCCTGGAGTACTGATGCATAGTAGGCATTTTCATGGTCAATTTGACTAGGTGAAAGATTTATACAGTCTGAAGAGAAACGGCAGTGTTTAACTGGATTTAGAATCACCTAGGAGATGCTTGGTAACACCTCTGGATATGTCGCTGAGGGCATTACCAGAATGGATTCACTGAGCAGGAAAGATCTACCCTGAACGTGAGTGCCACCAGTTCCTGAAATGGGAGAGCCAGGCAGAATAAAGGTGAAAGCTAGTATGGTACCAGCATTCCCATTTTTTGCTGCCAAGGTGTGAGGAGGCCTCTCCACATAACCTTCAGATTACTTACTCTCTCTACCATGCCTTCCCTCCATAATGGAGTGTAGCCACTGAAATCATAAACTCAAATAGGTCTTTTCTCTTTTAAGTTTTGTTTGTGAAGTGTTTTGTCACAGTGAAGAGAAACATGCCTAATACACCAGGGGACCTCACATATGCAGAAAGAAGCCCCCTAGCCAAAGATCGGAGGTAATATAAAGTGAAATTGGGGTTGAGCGTAGCAGTAGAGACATAGAGCTTGCCCTTGCCCTTCGGGACTGTTGAGGCACTATGAAACATTCAGTGAGAGTTTCAAGGACATTGGAAGCCAAGTGTGATATTAAGGCTAGAGATTAGCATTGCCAGATTTAGCAAATATATGTCAGATAAACAAAGACTTTCTTTTTAATAATAAGCATATCTCATATAGTACTTCAGAGGATGAACCATAATTTTAGTATAACTAGATCCTAGTTTTTACATGGGGCCTAGTGAGACTAACATGTGATCTGTTGTTAAGCCTTCAAATTGAGTAGACACTGTATCTTATTTGGTATTTGCCCTTGAGAAGTACTAAGGTCAAATGTCCTATATCCTCAGCCCAATGAGCTCCATCCGGATAGGCAATAGCAAGGGCTTGTGCTTGGTTATTGCTCAACCTGACCCAACTGTAGCAAACTAGAATAACTTGGTCACTAAGGAGATGTTAGCTGGCTTGAACTGACTAAAAATTGGTTGATTGAACCTTCTATCCTTATGTTGGATTGAGGACTGTGTTAGGTGGGTATCCTGAATGCCAGTTCAAAATATCTAGGCTGCCATCCTTGATTAGAACTTTCCTTTGGCTTGTAGGTGGTTCTTGTTTTTTTGTTTTGTTTTGTTTTGTTTTGTTTTGCTTGGCTTTTTTGTCTTGAACGTTTGCTCCTGTTTTATAATTCTGTCTGGCCAAGACATCCTGTTTTCATCTCTGTGTGACTCTTCTACAGACAATTCCTTTCTTCTTAGTTCAGTAAAGTCTACCTCCTGCTGTTTGCTTATCAGACCAAGAGACAGCATGGGCCTCCACTTTGTTCCAGTATCTCTTTATAGTTAATCCCAATACTGTTTTTCTGCCAAGCAGATGTGTATTAAAATGTGCATAACAAAAGAAGCAAGCTGAGTTTATTTATAAATTTCCTCAGTTTGCACCCCCCCCCCTTTCACATATGATGGTTGTTTTTTTCTATCAAAACCCACAACAAACATATGTTAATAGCTACTTAGAGTGATCAAGACAAATGTGTATTTGGCTATTTCTATCATCGCCATTCTGGCCCTTTAACCAGAGATCCAAAAACAAAGTGATTTAGTATTCATAGGCAAGGTGGCATCTTGTCCAGGGG
>JADRCD010138506.1:0-18379 GCA_019843815.1 Montemys delectorum | reverse complement strand
CCCCCCCCCACCTGGGCCCAGGTCCTAGCTTTAGGGGAAAACAGAGCCTGAAAGGGTCAGGCAAGGAGTTGTCTTATGAGGTCTCATTCATTGGTGAAGGCTAGTGAAGTTCTCTTCATCAAGGAACAAGGTTGTGTAGTAGACATGGCACTGACTTGGAGATTTGCAGAAGAACGTCGTCACTGTGATGTGGACCGGTTTAAACCACTGTTTCTTTCCCCACCAGCTCAGTTTCCTTCATGTGTCAGGGAACATTAGTGTGGTCCTCGGTATGGTCAATTTGAGCTAAGTGGAACTTAAATTAGGGACACTTTTAGTTTGAGTGTAGTGGGATATATTTCTGTGGTTTGCACTCACTTTTGTACAATTAAGGATATACAAAATTCCTTATCCTGGGGTAAAAATGGCTTCCAGGAATATTTCTCTCCCTGGCTGTGCTGTTTCTTCCATCATGGATCATATCTAGAAGACAAAAGGCCAGGGCAGTGTATATAGAAGTGTCAGGTAATACTTGACATCAGAGGTTTATGGGTAACATAGACATACAATGTGTAAAATGTTTAGGGCTAGACAATTTTCTACAGAAAATTCTTCCAAATCTTAGAGTTCATTGAAAACAAAAATAAAAACAAACAAACAAAAGTTTAAATAGCCTTTTAAAAAAAACTTAAATAGTCTACAGCCATACCACCCTGAACGTGCCCGATCTCGTCTTATCTCGGAAGCTAAGCAGGGTCGGGCCTGGTTAGTACTTGGATGGGAGACCATCTGGGAATACCGGGTGCCGTAGGCTTTAAAAAAAAAAAAAACTTAAATAAGCTTCCCCAAATTTCACAAAACATCCTAATAGTAATTTATTGATAATACCTATCAGAACTCGTATAGTTGAAAAATAACATTTAAAATTTAAAAACTAAAAGATAAATTTGGATGATAAAGAGAAGATAGAGAGATAGTAAGATAGCTCAAAGGAAAAAAAAAAAAAAAACACTTGTCACCAAGCCTGATGACTTTTGTGTTGAAGGAGAGAACCAACTCCTAAAACTTGTCCTCTGAACTCCACATGTATGCTATGGCACATACATATACTAATCACTCCCCAAACACACAGTTCAATCAATCAATAAATATAATTTCAAAAGAATGAGTTATTTTTCCTTAGAAAAA
Source organism: Montemys delectorum (assembly GCA_019843815.1). NCBI lineage: Eukaryota > Metazoa > Chordata > Mammalia > Rodentia > Muridae > Montemys > Montemys delectorum. Next base: position 17,212 of record JADRCD010138506.1, on the reverse strand, counting down.
CATAATAAAAAATCATTTTCAAATGAACATTTTAAATCAAAGGATGTAAGAAATGAAAAAGTAATAAAGACACATTCTAGACCATTCATTGATAAAATGACTATTATTGTTCTAGATTCTGTGATGCTTGGATTGTCAGCTTTTCTTTATCAGATTTTACTTTTGCGGTTAAGTTTCTTTTAGGATTTTGTATCATTTTCTTATAGAGAGCCTCTCAAGTTCAACGAACTTAGTCTGTATAGTACTTGGACTCGTTTCATTGGGGGGAAGCATGGGTTAGCTATTTTCAGAATGGTTTTGTAGAGAGGTAGTTAGATTTGTTTCTCATGGTACTAGAAGACTACATCTATAACTAACAATAGAAATTGCAGAGTAACCAATTTCAGATCAATTTAAGAAAGAAAAATCATATTCTGAACCTTTCAAACAAGATGAGAGAAGTCAGGGTGAGCAGTGAGGTCCAGATAGTAGACCTGTTAGACCTGTTACAGTAAAAACTTCAGGGTCACATAACCAGCCACAAGACTCTCATTTACAGAGCCAATGGGGTGTAATGAGCTATAGATGTATTATGATGTAGTCTCTGTGTACTGGCTAGTTTTGTGTGTCAACTTGACACAGGCTGCAGTTATCACAGAGAAGGGAGCTTCAGTTGGGGAAGTGCCTCCATGAGATCCAGCTGTGGGGCATTTTCTCAATTAGTGATCAAGGGGGTAGGGCCCCTTGTGGGTGGTGCCATCCCTGGGCTGGAAGTCTTGGGTTCTATAAGAGAGCAGGCTGAGCAAGCCAGGAGAAGTAAGCCAGTAAGGAACATCCCTCCATGGCCTCTGCATCGGCTCCTGCTTCCTGACCTGCTTGAGTTCCAGTCCTGACTTCCTCTAGTGATGAACAGCAGTGTGGAAGTAAGCTGAATAAACCCTTTCCTCCCCAACTTGCTTCTTGGTCATGATGTTTGTGCAGGAATAGAAACCCTGACTAAGACACTCTGCTTCTCCTTGTGTTAAGACTTGAGCGTTTCTCAGCAGTACAACTTCCCTCCTGCAGTAGAATCTAGGAGAGGGGCTTGAAAGGAGTGGGAAGAATAAGGACAGCCAACTTTTCATGAAGAGGAACTGAGGGCTCAGAAGAGAGATTGGTTTCATGGCATCCTCTGCTGTGAAGCAAGAATCCACAGTAGACACTGAATAGACCTAAGCACATCCTGAGGCTCGGCCTCCTCTAACGCTTTGATATTAACCTTTCCAGGGGTCACTTCCACAATGTAAGCCCAACATGCCACCCGGAAAATGTAACCGAGCATCAGTTTTACTCTTGCCTAACTGTTTTAAATGTCCTTGAGCTGCATTTTTCTCCATCAGGCGTAATTTTATGGATTGTGGATTACACTTACTGCTCAGCACTTCTTGCTCAACCCCAGACAATTGCAAACCTACTGAGTTGTTAACTCACATGGTCAGCATTAATGTCCGAGACTAGTTATACCCAATGACTGTGGCACACTGTGATTAACACCTGCCCTCTGAGCTTCGCAGTGAAATCAGCACTCTGCTCTTGCTTTTCACCCAGCCAAACCCCAGGAGGAATGGCAGGGATAATGGCTTGTGCTAACTGCGCTTGTCTTTGGAACAGTTCACATTGCTTTATCCCAATCTGACTACCTCCCTCTGACTACCCTCCTCAAGATGGCTAGTTTTTTTGTCAACTTGACACAAACAGAAATCATCAAAGAGAAGGAAGCCTCACTTGAGAAAATCTCTCCTTAAGATCTGTCTGCAGGCAAGCCTGTAGGGTATTTTCATAATTAGTGATGGATCTGAGCGGGCAGAGATTGTGGGTGGGGCCACCTCTGGGCTGGTAGTCCTGGTTTCTATTTGAAAAGTAAAAGCAGGCAGAGCAAGCCAGGGAGTTGACAAGCCAGTTTGCAAGGCTCCTCCACCTCCACCTCCATGGCCTCAGCATCAGCTTCTGCCTCCGGGGTGCCTGCCCTGATCGAGTTCCTCACTTTCTTCACTGATGATCAGTGATGTGGAAGCTTATGCCAAACACTTTCTTCCCCAGCCCATCCTTATCTTGGGAAATTGTATTTGGAGGCTGTGGGGTGTGTGGCTACACTCTCCACCATACAGGCAGGTTACAGAAGCCTACAGCAAATCCCTTGCTTGCTCAAAGTCACACTGAGTCAGCAGGCTAACCCACTTCGTGTTTTCATTTTTTTTTTTTAACTAAGAATACTTCTAAAATAAAACAAAAAAAAAATGCAGTAGGAGGTATAAAAAGCTTTAGACTCTTAAGCATCTTAAAGCTGCAAAGGAACTTTATTAAAAGCTCCTTATTTGCCATCTGTTTGCATAATTATGTCTTGAACAGCTTCTCAAAAGAAAGTTGGTCACATTCTGCCACCCACACGACCACTGAAGACACCTTTCTCATGATCCCATACACTGTGTCAGTGTCACATAACAAACCCAGAAAAGCGAACCCCGCAATGATAGCCAGCCTCTGAAGGGCACACATTCCACCCTGGAAGGGTTAACAAACCTATCAACATTCCCCATTCTGTTTTCTCTTTGTGCTAGCCCACTCAATGTATATCATTGGGCTGTGAGAGTTGGGGCTGTGTTGGGGTGCTGTGGTTTAGGGTGCCATTGAGTCTACCCCAAAGGAGACTGTCAGGAAAGAGTGTCTGCAACGTTCTCAGCTGAGCCACTCAACCATCTCTCCCACTGCTCCAGTGAACTGAAAGGGAGGTTGACAAATTCCCGATATCAAAACCAGCTGTCAGAACAACATAGGGTAATAGCTGTCCTTGTCAAATGCACCAATTAATTCACCCGACTGTCAATGTTGGGATAATTGATAGACTCTGCAATCTGGCTGAGTAATGAAAGTTGAAGGCATTACTAAGTCCCCTTCACCTCCTAGCACGTCTCTGAATGTGGAACTGAGGCTGTCAGAGCTGGACAATGTCGATAACCTCTGCCAAAATTAACACTTGATTTTTAAAAGTGAGTGAGTGGTGTGTGTGTGTGTGTGTGTGTGTGTGTGTGTGTACCCAGGGGGAAGGAACAACCCTAATCATTAGTGTCTGTTATCATGACTCCTTCCCCAGAGTGTTACAAGCAACTGCTCAGAGGAAAATGGCAGGGAAGTAAATATCAGAGGTTTACTGGAAGCTTGTCTGCATGCAGACACAAACCATCACCAATGTGGAGATGCCATTTGAGATGACAATAGCCCAGACCTTCCCACTGTATGTACTTATTATCCAAGAGTGGGAAAGAGAGGGGATGGGTTAACCAAAATGGAGCCAAAATATTGGCTAGGGAATATTTTTTTGTTTCTATGACAAGATTCTCCAAAGAAGGCCAGGTCCTGGGAATTTCCCCATGGCTAGAACTATTGGCTAATGAGAGTTCCATGTAAACATGGTGGATTCTAAGGTGAGGATTACATTGAAGACAGTATTAGCTGTGAGTACCAGGGTAGTAAAGAGCCTATGAGGGTCACTAGCAAGCAAGGGTCGTTTCCATGGAGGTCAGCTAAAAGCATAGGGCCCAAGTAGATGCAACAGCTCCAGATGGATAAGCTGTGAAATACAATTGTCATAAGACTTGTCCTGATAAACAAGTATAGCCCTTACCTGATTGAGTTTTTTACTGGAGTATAAGAATCACCGAGCATGCATTGTTAAGCCAACAGTAATAGACAAATTTATTGTGAATTTACTATATTCAAAGTTCTAGTAGATTTTAGGCATTATCGCATTTCTCACAATAGCCTTATGGAGCCGATGCCAGAATAATCATATTTAATACTCACAGAGTTGTCTATCTCAACAGAGTGACGCCTGTAAAAACTAAGTTTCCCTCATATTCCTTTACCTCAAGTGGAAGGATCCTTTCTTGCTGGGAAAGGTGCTCAGCACAATGATCTGATAAATAAGCTACTGATGAAGAGAACAGGGAGTCTGAAGATGAATGCTGCCATGGTACCGGGAGTGGTGGGATCAGCCGTGGATTTCAAGAGTATGTGGGAGGAGGCTGGGAAAAGAGCGGGGAGTAAATTAGTGGTTGAGGAAAGGGCAAAAATGGGTTAAATATTGCTGTGAGCTAATACTTCAATCCTTAGGGTGTCATTTAGGAAAACCAACAGAAAACAGAAAATGTATTTTCAATTACATTTGGGCTGTTGGAACCAGGGCTTGTTATGTGTGACGTTGCTCTGAAATGGAGCCACAAGATCTCTGGGATCAATAGCATCCACCAAAAGACAGAGATATTAGGACTCAGAAATTATACAATTTATTCAGCACGTTCAAAAAATTGTGAGTTAGCCCAAAGGAGGAAGCTCTTTATGTTTACAAGGCATTCTGGGACAGTCCAATTTTCCATGGCTCTTTTCTTAGTTAGCTATACCATTTGCCCTCTGAATATCAGCTCAGACCTTTTGCTCTCTCTTGGTAGTAATAATTTCAAGCGCTGGGCACTTACTCTAGTCAAACCCTGGCCTTGCAACTTCTTGCTTCATTCTTATGTAATCTCAGGAACATGATGTAATCTTCAGTTCTAGAAGCAAAAACAAGGAGGCTTAAGTGGATGAAGGTTTCCATTGCTACTTTGCATGGGCAGCTAAGTCAGAATCTTGGCCTATTTTTGCTTAACATTTAGTATCCTATTTCCCTTTTATTTTCTTTAGGGCCATCACAACAACCACACTCCAGGTAAATGGAAAGCATTGCTTAGAATGCCACAGGCGTTCTTCTGGCCTCTACCTATTTTTGTTTCGAGTGTCTGGCTTGCCAAACCTGGGAAAGGGGTATATCAGTGAATTTTCCATGTGCTTAGAGGAGAGAGTACTGAGCAAAAACTAGGGAAGCCAGGCCAGGGCACATGGTTCCTGATCTGAGTGGCATGGAACTGGGATTTGTCTAGGCAGGTAGTCTTCCATTTGGATTTCAGCATCAGGAGCAATTGCTTTCTCCTGTAGCAAGCAGAGCTTGGGGTGAACCTGGGATAAGGTCCCTTCGCCTTGGTTATGATCTTTACAATGAGGACCTCACTCATAGGCCACCACTTATGTGAACACAAGCAGAGCTTGATGTAGTGTCTCCCAAGATAGTTATTTTTCTAAAAGCAGAACACTTTTTCTTCTTTTCTGCCCTTCCTTCTGAGAAAAAGACAATGTAAAATGAGGAAATGCTGTCCCAGTGTTTGCTTCAAGGGTGCCTTAACTAAAGAGAGGTCCTTGCATCACTATGGATGGGAAGTCAGTACTGGGTTAATTCCCTCCTTCCTTTTCCTAGAATGCCTCAGTCCAAAAGACTGTTTTGCTTCACTTGATTTTATTTTTGCATTGCCCAGTGAAAGCTGCCACACTCAGGAGCTAACTGTGTTGTCCTGCATGGGCATCACATCCATCAATTAACGCTTCTGCCTTCTGGGCTAAAGGAGTTATGCCCAAGTGCATCTTGATGGATTCTTCTCTAAACTCATTACCCAGGCTAGATAGCAGAGACGTTTCATGTTTAATGGTAACTGTCTTACACATATTCCAATTCTTTGCAGAGCATTCATGTCTATTTATAGAGGCTCATAATGTCCCATTGAGTATGTTTACATTTAAAAACACTTAAATTACAACATTCTTCAAGTCCCTTGTAAAATAAAATCAGATGTTGTATATGTGGCTTTTGTGAAATGGAAGCTGTTGAATAGATTGTCGATACATAATTCAAGAGTGGAATTTATTTCTATGTCTCTATTTCTCCAAATATATACATATATATGTATATATATATTATATGTACATGTATATAATGTACCATTGTAATGTGATTAGTCTTACTTTTTTCTAATCTGTCTTCATGGTAAGAAGATGTAATAATGGTCAGTTTTCTTCATAACTTTCATTGCTTACCATAGCCCTTATATTTTGACTACAATGAACATTGCTTCTCATTTAGCAGGCAGTCTCATATAACCCAGGCTAGCCTCAAACTCACTATGTATCCTGGGCTAATCTCAATTGTCTTATCTCCCTATCTCCACCTCCCAGATGAAGCACTTATAAGTACTGTGACCCTCTATACCTAGTTTAAAAGCACATTAGCAATTGTTCATTATTTCCTCAGATGGATTTACATGGCTTTACTGAAATTTTATTATTCCAGTTCCTGAAATTTCTAGTGTAGTTCTGTGATATGTACATATTTCAGGGTATCCCATAAAAGAAAGACACTCTAGGGCAGGCATGGTAGACATCTTTCGTTCCAGCACTCAGGAGGCGGACCTCTGTGAGTTTGAGGCCAACCTGGTCAACAAAGTGGGTTCCAGGACAGCTAGGGCTACACAGAGAAATCCTGTCACAAAAAAATAAAAACAAAAGCAAAAACAAAAACAAAACAAAAGGTACTCTATATATTCCCTGTCCGTTTTCACCTGATATGTAGTTTATACTTAGTAAATATTTGTGAACAAACACATAATAATTTATTCTAAGAAGGATTATTTTCTGGTAAGGGTTGACAGAAATTATTGTTGCACTATATAAAAAGGCCTTCTTAAATAGAGCATGTCTCCATGACCTAGCTATCTCTTCAGAGTGCAAGTCATCAGCGCACCATGGACTATTAGCTTACTGTATGTTATATTGGTACAACTTTGAGATTTCCAGGAGATCAGATTCTTTGTTTCTGTCCTAATTGATTTAGATGTTCATTGAATTCTGCTTGAATCTTGGAGTTTTCTGCCTTTAAGGAAAACAGTGACAATTTTTTTTTCCAAGACAGGGTTTCTCTGTGTAGCTCTGGCTGTCCTGGAACCCATTCTGTAGACCAGGCCGGCCTCGAACTCAGAAATCTGCCTGCCTCTGCCTCCCAAGTGCTGGGATTAAAGGCGTGAGCCACCACTGCCCAGCTCAACAGTAACAATTTAAAGCATCAACTTTATTTCAGCAAACATCAACTTTGAGTGTTTATAATGTGGTAGATGTCACAATGACTAAACAAATGTACAATCTCATTTGTCAAGGACAAAAAAAAATTCATTTCTTTGGTGTTACTGCATAGGAACCCTTCCAATTTCAAATGTTTTTTTTTTTTTTTTTTTTTTTAAGTTTCCTAATAAAATGAGTTTGGGAATTTATTTATTTTTGAAATAAGATATCCTTGTATAGCCCTGGCTTTTCTTGAACTTATGGTTATCCTGCCTCAGTTTTTCTAATAGTGACATTATAGATGGGATGGAATCTAGAATCGCAAAGGAGACAAGCCTTACTGTTCCTCTTGCCTCCCTCCTCAGCATGAAGACCCTTATCGCCTTGAACAATAAGCTCAGATAAACCCTTTCTCCCTTAAACTGTTCTTGTCAGATTTTCTGCCCCAGCCAAAATGAACTAATACAATAGGCAGGCTTCACCACACCTGCTTCAAAAGAAGATCTCATTCTGCACCATGGGCAGCTTCTTATGTGGACTGGAATGTATCCAGTCTGCTTTCAGTTTGATTGGCAACTATAGGCTGACAAGAGTTTGTCACAAAATAAGATGTATATGTGAACCAGGTATGTCTGTCTGCACATGACTCCTAATAGCTTTGCAAAGTAGAAAAGACACATTACTTATCTTCTTCCCTATTAACCATGTTTCCTAGGTGAATCTATTAAAATCAAATTCTCTGGAAGATAGTGTACTGAGGTGAAGTTTGTAATGTGTGTAGAAGAGGCAGAGACAGGGGGCTGGAGAGATGGCTCAGTGGTTAAGAGCCGTGACTGCTCTTCCAGAGGTCCTGAGTTCAATTCTCAGCGACCACATGGTGGCTCACAATCATCTGTAATGGGATTGCATGCCCTCTTCTGGAGTGTCTGAAGACAGCTACAGTGTTCTCATGTAAATAAAATTAAAAAAATCTTTAAAAAAAAAAAAAAAGAGAGACTGAGACAAGAAAAAGAGCAACAGACGTAGCAGCAAATTCAAATGATTATCAGACATAACCTCGTGCTGTTTTAAAGATTTTACAGTTGTCCTTGGCATTAGTTCAGAGGCCTGAAGGTTTCAAGCTGGTAGAGAATGCAATGTTGATATAGCCTCATTTCAATCTGAGTGTGTCCCCAAACAATGATCCTCCTCGGGTTCTTGTTTATAGTATATCCATGTTTGGGGTCTGGTCTTTGTGGCTTAACTTTCCTACTGTCCTGTCCTCCTAAACTGTTTTGATGACTAATGGAAGTTCTGTTGGTTAATTTGGTAATGACTCTTCATGCAAGAACATTGCTGTGAAGGCAGTAGCCCTGTGGACTGTCCCAACAAGCGGATCCTATTATAATTCAATGACTGCAAACCTCTCTCTGTCTGGATGTAATGAACGGTCTGCCCAGACTCGCCTCCCCTAGGCTGCCTTGCTCCCACCACACTAGTGGCCTTCGGCTGCTTCTCTGTTTGCAAGCTGTGCACATTCTGTGCCTCTGCCTGGATTTTCCTGAGGGGGCCTTGCCCTCATCACGTAGGTCTTTTCTCACACAGTTTCCTGTCAGAATCTGTCTTTAATCTCTCTCCTTCTTTTATTTTCTGCATCTCTTCTCCGTCCCAATCAATTTGTATCCTCTTAATTGGATTATTCTCTTCATCAGATGCCTTAAAGTTTAAAATCATATTTTTAATAACTCAATTTCCATTTCATTTTCTTTCTTTTTTTTCTCCAATGGAATTTGAGTTCCAGAGAATCAAGGTCTTTAAAATTCTTGTTTTCTCAGCACCTAGAACAGTGCCTTATCTGTGCTTAAATTTGGGGGCATTAAGTGAATGGACAAAATTATAATAAAGTAAACTTTGGTAATTGATGCTGTTGTTTCCATTCTTAATTCTGCCCTCATACTCATTCACAAAATAAAGCATTCTGATTGAGTGCTGTAGATTTATAGTCCATAATTCTACTGATTACACTAGGATTGTTATGTGAGCCATACTAATAAATGTGTTTACAATCACAAGTAATAATAACAGCAAGGCCCAATAGTAATGATAAAAACAGCGCCAATATTTTCTGAGCACCAGCCAAGTGTTGACCATTCACCTGTCCCCGATTCAATTCTAACACTTACCATGGTCCCGAAAAGCATATTTAGATGCTATGTGGGAAAAGTAGCCACACAACTTAGAGTGAAGGAAACAAATGTCAGGCCTAGCATTAACTTCATAGCCTGCATACACACACACACACACACACACACACACACACACCAGAATTTCTAAGTTATCTTTATCTCATTGCAGGTTGATCAGTCTTATTCAAAATGCTTGAGGCCAGAAAAAAAAATTCAGATTTGGACTTTGGTATATTTGCATATACATACAGATTTCGTAGACATAAGAGATATGTTGTGGATGAGACTCAAAATGAAACACGTAATTCTCCTAAGTGTCAAAAAATTTAGGGCATTTCAACTGTCATATCTTTACACTTATTTATTTATTTAGGTTTTTAAAGACAGGACTTTCTCTGTGTGGTCCTGGTTGTCCTGGAACTCAGTCTGTAGACTAGGCTGACTTCGAACTCAGAGATCTGCCTCCTGACTGCTGGGATTAAAGGCATGTGTCACCACTGCCCGACATGTTTAGACTATTAATGCTCAGCTGATGTTACGCTTTGAAATAGTATCTAAGACATATTGTGTTTTGAGATAGTATTTTAAGATAGCATCAGACATGCTATCATTCTAAACATTACATATTTATTTACTTGTATGTGTTTGTATGTGTAGGTATGCCCATGACAAAGCATATATGTGATAACCAGAAGACAACTTGTGGGAGTCAGTGTTCTTCTGCTTGTGGGTCCTAGGGATCAAAAACAGGTCATTAGTCTTGGCATTTTTATCCACAGAGACCTCTCACTGACCCTACAGCAATTTTATTTTGAAGACTTATTTATTATTTATTTATTACAAGTACGCTGTAGCTGCCTTCAGACGCACCAGAAGAGGGCATCAGATCTCATTACGGGTGGTTGTGAGCCATCATGTGGTTGCTGGGATTTGAACTCAGGATCTTCAGAAGAGCAGTCGGTGCTCTTACCCGCTAAGCCATCTCGCCAGCCCCACAGCAACTTTTTATTAAGTCATACAGAGCCACAAAGACCAACTTTGTTTCCAATAGCTTTCATGCATAACGTCATGGTGCCTGAAGTAGGAACTCTGTAATAATTCTATGGCAAGTTTTCCTAAACTCAACACCACACACAAGTGCTATGTGTACATCAGAATCCAAATTTCAATGTGCAGAACATACCATTTGAAACCTTTATTAAGCCTGAAACATATTTGTAAATCCCCCAGGGTTCTTAGTATGCTCATCAATGCTTACTAGTAAACTTTTTTGCAAAGTTCTTCTGACAGAGCATGGGGACCAAACAGCCTCTTAGGGTAGAATAGACTGAGTGTGGCTTCAGCTCTACCCTCCATGGGACAGTGCTCAGAAAAGTAACTGAACTGCAAGATCAGGGAGGCAGGGAGAGTGAATCCAGGGCTAATGAGACTCCCGTGAAGGGACAGCTTCTTTGGGGTTCTGCTCTGTACAACCCTACAGTCTGCCCAATCTCATACAATCTCTGGTTTACAGTGAACAATGTCTGCAGAGTGCCATTTGCAAAGCGAATTTCCACCGTGCCCCCTTCTCGAAAGCCCTCCAGTTCCCCCCACTCACAAACAGTAACAATGATACCCTTCCAGGCAAGTGAATTCCCAGGCCTGTCTCTTTCAGGGTTCAGAGGTAAGGACCAGCAGGGGAGAGGCAGCAACAGTCCTGCCCTTGACAGATGCTGCAGGATGACAATGACCTGGGCTGGCTTTGTGGGAAGAAGGTAGGATCTAGGGTGTGCCCAGCTGGAAGCCGCCTGTAATTTAACACTCGCAGATGGAGACTGAGGGTGATATGATACCCCCAGCTGTCTCCCAGGGCTGCTTTCAAGGCCCCCCTCTGCTGCCTGGGACTCTGGATGCCTTGGGAAGGGCCTGCTGCGGGTGGGGGCGGCCTAATAAAGCAGCTGGTCTATTAGAAGATAAGCTTTGTGGAGAATCACACAATCATCCCGAATCCCTCTAATCCCAAACTTTATTGCCCTAGATAATAAGCTTTGGTGGCGATGCTCCATTGCAATATGGAATTGTCTGCAGGCAGGCGGCACCTGCTGTGTCACTCAGTTCCCAGACTGCAACTGCGACACACAAATCAGGGGCAGGTGCATGGATCCCGCCTAGACTTTGGAAAGAAGCGGGACAGACAGGGGAGACCAGCCTTTCTCCCACGAAAGGGTCCAAACAGCCTCAGAGAAAAGGGTGTGGCTTAGCCCTGAGAAGGTTCTGCAGTTATTGCTTGAGGGCGTTCTGAGGATTTGGGAGAGAGACGGTAGAAGGGAACTTTTGTCAGTAGAGCAGGATGAAGCCTAGAGATAGGCCAACTGTCACAGGCCTTTCTCTCTCCCAGCTTTTCTTTTCTGCTTTCTTACAGGACAGCAGGCGCCTTCTGCTGCATGCCACCAGGGAGAGGCGCTCTCCTCCGTGTTCCTACTTCCTTTTTTCACAGCAGGCTCTCTCGGATTCTTGCAGCTCCTATTCTAGTGAGCAAACCAAGAGTTGTTTCTGTTCTACTGACGACTATGAAGCGTCTGGGGGCAAGAATCAACAGATTCATCCTTTTGCCCTCTTGTCCCCCTCCTCTTGGAAAAGCTCAAAAGTTTTATCAGCAAAAGGCAAACGAAGCAAAGCCAAAAGACTGGAAGCAACACAAATTCACAAAGGAGGGACTTTAGGTGTCACTCAAAACAGGAAGCTGATCTGCAGAGATTCAGAGCCGAGAGCTAAGGAGCACAGAACTTGAAAATAACATAAAGCACTCTCTGGACTGCTTCCTTAGAAGACAGTTCTGGCTTCTGGCTTCTGGAAGGGTCTCTGGAAAGGCGTTGCATACAGTAGGAAGCAGGGAGACTTTTTTTTTTTTTTTCATTTTAAAACTATTTTTTAAAACATTTGCCAACATTAGATTTTTAGAGGACATTTTTACATTTTTAGAAAACATTTCTCTTTATTTTTAAATTGTGTGCTTATATTCCTGCACAAGTGTGGGTTTGTGCATGCAGGTGCAGGCTCCTGTATAGTCCAGAAGAGGCCATTTGATCCCCTAGAGCTGGAGTTACAGGCGACTGTGACCCTCCCAACCTGGATGCTGAGAATGGGGTCTTCTGCCAGAGCAATAAGCACTCTGAACCACTGACCCAACCCTCTACTCCTGAATATTGTGTTTTTAAAGGTTAGAAACAAATACACTTCAAGTGTGGGCAAATTAACAGTTTACAATCTTCATTGTTCTTCTTATCTATGCCAAACACTGTCTAAAACAGCTGGGTGTATCCACTCAAAGGCATTTGTAACAGAGAGAACAAAAGCTCCACCAGTGTTTCCAGAGGTGGATAAACATTTTAGGCTGAGGCAGGGATTTGAGAGTTGCTAGCAATGGATGAGAAACGTGGAAGGTAGCATGCCAGGACTCACTGCCTGATTCCATATGAATTGCCTGGAAGTACAAGAAGCTAAAATGACATTTAATAAACCTCTGTTATAAAGCAATGAGTCTGACAGGAGACATCTACTTAAAGAGATCAATGTGTTCATTACTGTTAGGACAAAAATGTTCCAAATTCTGCTTCCTTCTTTCTTCTCTTCCCTGCCTCTCTTCTCTCCCCGTCTCTACCATTATACAGAGCTCCTTCTCAAAGACCTGCCTTCCTTAAGATGAACATGACTTAAATTGTCTCTCTGATGGTGTATTGATTACTTCCCCATCCCCATAAACAACCCCTTGGCACCTCTCCAGAGAACCAACTACACTAGATTAAATTAAGAGCAATCTTGGCTCTTAACAGAGCTCTTCCACCAAGCAGTTGCCTCAAAGAAGTGATTCACGGATTTAGTTTATGAACCTCATGACCTCCTGTCGGGAAAGCTGACCTCTTTCTTCAACATAACCCTTGAACAACTTACGATGGATTCAGGGGGAAAGTTAATTAAGATTAGGTATACTCCCAAATCAACAAACATACTTGACAGACATCCAGAGAACCAAACAAAGAGATCCATCCAGGCAGACACATGACCGATGCTCCAATTTGAAAATGGTGAACTAGGGAGTGCTTGTTCTCCCAAGGTTAATGTGGACTGAAAGCTCATGAGGTCTTCTGCTAAGCTTCTGTTTTCCTTCTCCTGTATTATCAAATAGGCTGGCTGTGTTTGTTAGTCTAGTGTGCAGAAATTCATGAATTCTTTGCCTCCTTCCTTCTCATGACATTTGGATTAAAAATAAATCTCAAAAAAAATAAATAATAGTGATTCTTAATTAGCCAGTCAAGACTTCGATCATCCTTAAAGATCTCCTTCATATATCCCATCATTCACTGGTTTTCCCATAGATCGCTGCTTCCTAGAACATACTCTATTGTTTGTGGTTTCTATGCTGAAATTAGTTGCCTTTACTCTGGCATATGGAGCTTCTGTCAGGTTGGGCTAAGTGGTAGGGTATCAGAGTAAAACATAATGGCCAAACACAGAGTTCTTAGGTCCTCCAATAGCCAATGTGCCCTACCTGTATCATTGACTGTATCAATCACCTACTGTATCACTGACTCTATGTGATAGTTCTGTCAAATTTATTTTGTATGAAAATGTTGAAACACAGGCAACGAGTTAGAACATTACATTTCACAAAAGTTCAAACAAATTTTTTTTTATTTAGATTTTTAGCTTTCTTTTAAATTTTCTGTTCTTACCTGTGTGTATGTGTGTGTGTGTTCAAGTGTGTTCATTTGTTATATAGTTTAGAGAATAATCTACAGTGGTCATATTTGGAATTTTGAATGAATGAATTGACCATGTATCTAGCAAGTCAAAATAAAAGATTAAGTAAAGAATAGATAGGTAGATGGCAAAGCATCATCAAACCATGTACTCATCATCCAGCAGGAATCCACTGGGAAAGCTCCTTTAAAGTAATTGGAGATTCCAAAAGAAAAAGTGCTAGGTGAGAGTCCTCAGAATCTCCTTAGGTAAGCCTTCCAAGTAAAAGAATAGCTAGCAATGGACAGAAATAACATGATCATATAAGGCACAACAGCAAGTATGAATCAACTAAGCAATGTGAGGTAGTCAGCTGGAGTACCCAATGAAGTTCCTTCCCATGGCTGAGCTTCCCATGGCTGAAAGTCCCATGGCTAAACTTCCAACTTCTCTTTCCCTCTGCAGATATTTTTCTATCATGCAACAAAGCATAGTAACATCTTTTGAAAGTAGTTTATTTTTTAGCTTATCTTGGGGGCACAGTGGTTTTCTTCTTAGGCTATGTTGTTCTCCTTCCCAGAGTTAGGGGCATTGCCTATCACCAGACAAGAAGCCTTGGAGGATACAGAGACAAACATGCTTGGGCTTGAAACGGAGATAGAGATGAAGCTCTGCTTCCAGAGGCTGTTCTTTGGTGAGTTCAAACGACACATGACAATTTACTGTAATAATATACATTACAGTGCATATGTATGCAAGTAGACATGGAGGCTAAGGGATGATGTCAGGTGCCTTCCTCAATCACTTTCCACTTTAATTTCTTTGAACTAGGAGCTCACTGATTCTGCTAGCTCACATGTCCAGTGAGCCTCAAGGATCCTCCTGTCTCTGTTTCTCTAGTCCTGGGATTACAGACACGTACTATCATGCTTTGCTCTTTTATACAGTGCTGGGAATCCAAACTCAGGTTCTCACGTTTCTGAACTGAGCACTTTACCCACTGAGCCATCTCTCCAAACCCCATGATTCTTTTCTTCACAGTTGTACTGGCTGGTTTTGTGTGTCAACTTGACACAGGCTGGAGTTATCACAGAGAAGGGAGCTTCAGTTGGGGAAATGCCTTCATGAGATCCAGCTGTGGGGCATTTTCTCAATTAGTGACCAAGGGGGTAGAGCCCCTTGTGGGTGATGCCATCCCTGGGCTGGAAGTCTTGGGTTCTATAAGAGAGCAGGCTGAGCAAGCCAGGGAAAGCAAGCCAACAAGGAACATCCCTCCATGGCCTCTGTGTCAGCTTCTGCTTCCTGACCTGCTTAAGTTCCAGTCCTGACTTCCTCTAGTGATCAACAGCAATGTGGAAGTAAGCTCAATAAACCCTTTCCTCCCCAACTTGCTTCTTGGTCATGATGTTTGTGCAGGGATAGAAACCCTGACGAAGACAACAGTCATAGGCAGAAATATTCAACTTCTAAGTAGTACAAGTCTAATCATCAGGGTGAAATTTCTGTTAGTGGAGGCAAGGAAGGTAAAGAGGACATCGTTGCTAATGACTGGCTTGTGGCAGCCTCTTTAGTGGGTCAACTCAGGCTACCCTGCCTTAACCTCAAAGGAACAATTTCAGTCAGCCTCTGCTGAGTAACAGATCACCCCAAAGAACATTAGCTTAAAACAGCAATTATTTTTCTTGCAGCTATGGTTTGACCAGAGGTCGTTATCTTGGTTTTGCTTCTGCTCACTCATGTTGAAGTCTTAGGCTGCAGGATCTGCTAGGTTCAAAGATGGAGATTGCTCATGTCATCACTCGTGTAGTAGTGGACGCTGGCTACTCATTGGGTGCCTCACCTCTCTTCCGTAGGGTCTTCATATTTGGCAGACACCAGTTTCTTCACGAAGGTGGTCTCAGTGCAACATACACACAATGCATATGGTACTTTGCATATGAAGTGCCCTCCGCGGTTCTTGGTCACCAGCTATGGATGCTGTTGTGGCATGGGTAGAGAAGGCAAGTCGCTGACAATGGTGGGCCTCTAAGGGTTTTATCCTGGACCCCTTCTCTGTCTGCTTCCTCACCCACCAAAACATGAGATGCCCCAGCCACAAGCTCCCCCTGCTAGGGAGGGAGTGAGCCACGCTGCTGTGCCACCACACTACGACTGGATGAAACCAGAAACCCCAATCAATTTCCCTTCCCTAAGCTGCATTGGTCAGGTGTTTTGTAATGGTAAGAAAAGTAACCGTTACTCACCAGCAATCCTAAGTCAAGTGTTATGGAAACAGACTCTTGCCCAGGTTGGGAGAAATGGTGAACTTTGGATGCAAAAGGGTTTGGACAACTGGGATGTTAAGGAATTAAAGCAAAATACAAGAGTCACACCACAGAAGAGCTACAGACCTCAGAAATAAAAGCAAAAAGAACTATATAAGCCTTCAAAGAAGCCTGGGAGTTGGGGAGCAGTGGGGTCTGAAACTCAGGCCCCTTGGCTTTGATCACCTTCATAAAGGGTTTGCCTGGGAAGACTGACCGGTAGCTCTTTGTCTAAGGGATCTGAGGTGCACAGGCTGGAGGGGAATCGGTCTTCAGTGAGAACCTGTCGCCCCTTCTTCCACATTGGTCATATCCACAAAGCGAACTCGGGGTAGGTGTTGAGGTTTATTACTTAGGTCAGTCCCTGCAGGCTCTGTATCACAATGCCTGGAATTGAATCCTGGCTATACCTACACTAGCTATAAAAGGAAAATGAACACAAGACCACATACCTCAGCTTCTGCCTCTGTAAAATGGGACAATTACTGCATATGGGAAACATTTTAATTGTGTGTGTTCCGTGTGAGCTTATTGTTAGATGCCATTTTGCTTCTTCTTCTTCTTTTTTTTTTTTTAAGATTTATTTATCATTATATGTAAGCACACTGTAGCTGTCTTCAGACGCACCAGAAGAGGGCGTCAGATCTCATTATGGATGGTTGTGAGCCATCACATGGTTTCTGAGTCCATTTTGTGTCTCTTTTTTGTTTGTTTGTTTGTTTGTTTGTTGTTGTTGTTGTTGTTGTTTTGAGACAGGGTTTCTCTGTGTAGCCCTGGCTGTCCTGGACCTCACTCTGTAAACCAGGCTGGCCTCAAACTCAGAAATCTGCCTGCCCTTGCCTCCTAAGTGCTGGGATTAAAGGTGTGCGCCACCACTGCCTGGCCCATTTTGCTTCTTAAGTGTGAGTTTTTATTATCTTTCCAGCCAATTCAGAAGCCAAATTAAAAAAGAAGTTGTCTGAGATGAATTTCATAAAAAAATCTTTATAAACTCTTAAGAAAAGTTCAACCCCCTTGGTTATCCTTTAGGGTACTACTATTTTGTTGTTGTTGTGAAAAATAGAGTGTGTGTGTGTGTGTGTGTGTGTGTGT